>JAVQJF010053858.1:0-17998 GCA_036023855.1 Gadopsis marmoratus | reverse complement strand
TTTATTATGCTTTTTTTTTTTTTTTTTTTTTTTACTTCTCTCTGTCTTGTTTCTTCACTTCTGTTGTAAAGCACTTTGAGCTACACCCAGTGTATGAAAGGTGCTATATAAATAGTTTCTTATTATGCACAAGCTAAGGCTCCTCTTAAAGGTCAATGCAACGACTCAAGCAGAGTATATTTCTCCTCATAGCTTCTATTTTCTTTTAACATCTGTCTTTGCTTGTTATCTTTTCCCCAGACAAGGAAACCATTAGTAAAATTCGAGATCTACGCATGAAAGCAGTGGACTATGAGGTGGTTAAAGTTATTGGGAGGGGAGCATTTGGAGAGGTGCAACTGGTAAGAATGCCACTCTGTGTTGTCTATAAACCTTTTTAAGAAAGTTGAAGTGGTATCATTGAATTAAGCCCAACTTGACTGTCTTCATCTTTTCCAGGTAAGACACAAAGCCACAAATAAAGTATACGCCATGAAGCTGCTGAGCAAGTTTGAGATGATCAAGAGGTCGGACTCTGCATTCTTTTGGGAGGAGAGGGACATCATGGCTTTTGCCAACAGTTCATGGGTGGTGCAGGTATGATGTGATGGAAAGAAAAGCATCTAAAACCTACTTAACCTAGTGTGATATTATTATGTGCAGGAAACACACACATAAACCCAGCCTTATGTATGAGTCTGAAATTAATTAGTAAGACATTTGTTCACTTTTGCCTGG
Organism: Gadopsis marmoratus; assembly: GCA_036023855.1. NCBI lineage: Eukaryota > Metazoa > Chordata > Actinopteri > Centrarchiformes > Percichthyidae > Gadopsis > Gadopsis marmoratus. The sequence goes on along the minus strand of JAVQJF010053858.1, from coordinate 17,281 downwards.
CACTTTACTTTTTTCCCCGTTCTTTTAACTCCATTATTTTTTCTCTTTTCTATTAAACAGCTCTTTTTTGCATTCCAAGACGACCGCTACCTCTACATGGTGATGGAATACATGCCCGGTGGCGACTTGGTTAACTTGATGAGCAACTACGACGTCCCAGAGAAGTGGGCCCGCTTTTACACAGCTGAGGTGGTGCTGGCTCTGGACGGAATCCACGCCATGGGCTTCATTCACAGGTGATTACAAGACATCTACCATCTCACGGTCTCCTTTTTGTGTGTTTGTTTTTAAACTGCTTGCAGTCAAACACACTGATGTTAATTGAAAATGCTGTCTGACCTTTGTGAGGTGTGTCTCTTTGGAAGTGCCTCACCCTATGTGAATAATTTATCATTCTTGACAACTGTGAGATATGCAGTAGGTGTGGTGGTGACCCATGATCTTGTAAAAAGCAGGAAGTAGTCCTGAGTCAGAGGTACACTTTTTAGCATAAATGCTAATTACTTGCTAGTGTTCTAACTATAATTGTCATGCCGCATTACTGCTTGTTTTCAAGACTGAGACTCCATTGAGACTGAGCTTGGATTACTGTTACAGCGCTTTGGGAACCGTTTCAACAGTTGAAAAGCGCTATACAAGTAAAAGTCCATTTACTTTATGCACCAAATTCCACACAGTTTATTTTACATTTCAAAAACTAGTGCTTTCCCCAATAATACTGTGTCATAATCTCATGTGTTTTTTTTTCTAATATAATATCTAGTTTCACTACCTGTATCTAAAACTAGTTATAGGTTTTTTAAATGAGTTACAGTTGTCATTGTGGTCTCATTTCTGTTCTTTCAGAAATTATTTATGTGAGATTTAAATAGACTATTAGAGTTTCTTTTATTCAGCTCAATTCTTTGATGCTGGTTGTAGATCTGTAATATGTCTTGGAGTAGTAGGTTAATCAATCTCTCCAGACTGGACAGTACCACATTTTCTATGTATAAATTCTATACACAACAGTTCTGAAATAGTTTTTTCCTTTTTATAAAATGGTTACTAATATTATTCTTTACGCTAAGCTCTCTGCACAGCTGCAGTGGTGGAAAACCCAAGGCATGACCGCTGTATTAAATTGTTCTCCACTGTTTTCACATTAGCTTGCTTGAAGTTGGAATGAAAGGAAATTTCAAGATAACATAAATGGTGCTCGGTCAGCTCCTAGCCTCCTTCATAAATCATTACAATCTGTAATAACAGTTCTCATTGTCTTGTTATGTGACGTATAAATTATGTTTGTGTGTTGTAGATGTGTTTTGACATCACTTTATTTTGGCCTTCTCAGGGACGTGAAGCCTGATAACATGTTGCTAGACAAAGCAGGCCACTTAAAACTGGCAGACTTTGGGACCTGCATGAAAATGAACAAGGTATCGCGATCAGTTTCCGTCATGAATGAATCTTATCACACCACATATATTATAAATATTTCAGTTATAAAATTGTAGGTGGTTTTGCTAATTGTTTGGGTTTAGCATTCAAGGATTTGACAGAAGGGATTAATTATTATGAAAAGGTCTTAAAATTGTGATTTTTCAAATGTTTTTCCTCTTCAGGATGGTATGGTACGATGTGACACAGCAGTGGGAACTCCAGACTACATTTCGCCTGAGGTACTGAAATCCCAAGGAGGCGATGGCTATTATGGCAGGGAGTGTGACTGGTGGTCAGTGGGGGTGTTCCTGTACGAAATGCTAGTTGGTGAGTATATGCTGAAAAGGTCATAATGCTTATTAATGACGTGAAGTTTATGCTCTTTTTTAAAAAAAAAAGACAACAATAACCCTGGATCATGTTTACCTTTCTCTCCATTATAAATCACCAAAATAAGAGCAGTGTGTTTGTTTCACGCAGTTCCTTTTTACCGTGGACATGTCAGTAACCCATGGCTTTTTGTTTGTCTTGTGTTGTGCACAGGCGACACTCCTTTCTATGCAGACTCCCTGGTGGGAACCTACAGCAAAATCATGAACCACAAGAATGCCCTGACCTTCCCTGATGACAGTGACATCTCCAATGATGCCAAGAATCTCATCTGTGCTTTCCTGACTGACAGGTTAGATAGTGGATGACTAAGCATGGGATTTCTGAAGAGGGTTCTTATCATAAGACCCTTACCTTGTTTAGGCATTGATTGTTTTCCAGCTTAGAGTACCCTCAGTGGAAAGCATCCAGATTGCAATATACATGATAACATGGAAGATGTGCCTCTGTGTTTTGAGATATTTAACAACGGCATCTAATTGTTGAAATGATCAAGGATCAAACTAAGTATGTCGTCACTGACACCCACAGGGAAGTTCGACTTGGCCGTAATGGTTTTGATGAGATCAAGAGGCACCCTTTCTTCAAGAATGACCAGTGGACATGGGAGAACATCAGAGAGAGTAAGAACATTTTCACTCTTAAGCTTAAAGAGTACTTTGACACCTTCCATAGCCGGCAAACTGACCTGCTACAGACAGATGCAGGGAATTCTTGCAGTCGAGCCATTCATTCAGTATCCTTTGCAAGACTAAACGTGATTCCTGCTCAGAGTAATAAGCTGCAGCACAGGCTTTTGGGGCTTTTTCGCAAATGTTAATGCATTAGGGATTGACACTGGAGCAGAGAGAGATTAGAAATGTAGGGCTAAATCCAGGAGCTATAGTCGGTTCTTTAGTGGCTTTATATTCAATACTTTACTAGGCTGAGGTCAGCACTTTGGAGTTGGCTGCCCCTGCCGTTCCACTGGCTGACCAGCTCTGCTAGCTGGCTGGTTTACCTTGTTTTAAAGAGGGTTTCAAAAGAGATATGTGATTGAGAAAAGCTCTGTGCAGAGAAAACTGAAACACTTGTTTCTGTATCTCTTATTAATCTGGAGGGTAATTATCTCAAAATACAGCCAAAGTAAAAAAAAAATAAAAAAATCATGTGATTTGGGTTAACTGACCATTGTCAAGGTCATATACACTCAGTGGCCATTTTATTAGGTGCGCCTGGAAACTCTAATGCAACAGCTCAGCCATAAATCCTAACTACGACCTCACTAATAAAGTGTCTGTCAATATTGAACATTATCTCTGCAAAGGTAGAATTTATGGCGGGGTTGTTGTGTTGGATTTCATTAGCTCTTACAGGTGTACCTAACAAAGTGGCCTCTGAGTGTATGTCGTAGATATATTGGCACATGTTGTTATGAGTGTTTTGATCTTTAACAGATTTTCATAAAAATTATAGGCTTATTTTGCTGCTGTGTTTACTGGTTAAAACACAACTATGAACTGACTTGCCAACCATTTTGGGGAGTGTGTTTTGAAACTTGTGTTTTAAATGTTGGTTTTATCTCGGCCTTCACCTTTAACACATGGTGCCTTATTATATATCATGAACTGTGTTGGCCCTGTTTATCTTGTGTCAATCTCATCCATTTTTTTGTGGCCTGTGTAGCGGCTGCCCCAGTAGTGCCTGAACTGAGCAGTGACATTGACACCAGTAACTTTGATGACATCGAGGAGGACCGGGGTGAGGAGGAGACGTTTCCCATACCAAAGGCCTTTGTGGGCAACCAGCTGCCCTTCGTAGGTTTCACTTACTACAGCAATCAGCAGTAAGTCTGACGGATTTCGCTACATAACATATTCATAATCAATGTGCACAATGGTTGGTTTCATTCCTTGTAACACTAAATTGTCTACTTAATTGCACGTATATGAAAATGTGTTTTTACAGTGATGTATTGTTCAGTCAGTATTTCACATCTCAAACGGTAAAATCAATTGGTAAAAATCAATTTATCATACTAGACATTGTTTGAAAGCCTTATTTTGGAGCAAATGTCACAGATATATTGACTCTCCTGTTTGCCTGTAAATGCTCCTTTAATTTATAACATTGCTATATATATACTTATTTTGACTGTGAAGAAATATTAGTAGTTGTTAGTTTTCACTTTGAGAAGAGGTTTTGATATAAGTGTTGAGAATAATTGTCAATAATAAAAACACGTGTTTCCAGTCTTTTGCGCAAGTCGACCACCACGAAGGCCAGTGACAAACGTAGCAGCTCCACAAAGGAAGACAAGAGTCATGTGAGTATACGACTACCAACTTTTAAGAAGAAAGATGTACTGTAGGATATCTGTCAGTTTTCCGTCTCCTCATGACTTCGTATATGTGAAGATCTAAGATTGCTTATTGTATGTTCCTGTTTAGCTGGAGAACCTGCAGAAAAGGATCTACCAGCTGGAAGAGCAGCTCCACAGTGAGATGCAGCTGAAGGATGAGTTGGAGCAGAAATGCAGGTATGAAACACGCAATTCTTGCACAAAAAGGGAAGCTGCTTATGTATTCAAAGTACAGACATGATTATAAAGTTTTGATTATTGTAAGAAACATTCAATTTAGTTAAGTATTTTTCTCTAATTCTATTCTCCCCAGGACATCAAACGCCAAGATCGACAAGATCATGAAAGAACTGGATGAAGAGGTTAAAATTCTGATGCTTCCCCTCAATTCCCCCTCAACATTCTTTTAATGGACAAATTATATGACGTATTATATGTCTGCTGCTCTGATCAGTTATTTCCATACAATTAAACATATCAATCAATCACACTTTATTTGTATAGCACCTTTCATACAGGTAAGTGCAGCTCAAAGTGCTTCACAGATGAAACGATAATAAGACACAACATGGGTAGACCATAAACTGCATCTACATTCAAAAAGTTATGATAAAATCAAACGAAGTTGAATAAATTAAGGATTGGTTTCTGGTTCCTGCCACATCACAGCTGCTCTGTTGTTCCTTGCCACAGGCAAACCTGAGGAAGAGCGCAGAGGCCAGCATGTCTCTGCTGGAGAAGGACAAGATCATGCTGCAGCACAGATTCACCGAGTACCAAAGAAAAGCTGACCAGGAGGCAGAGAAGAGACGTAATTTGGAGAACGAGGGTAAAGAAGATAATGAGGTTCTGCTGAAGTATGATTCAGACACGTTGCAATTAACGTATAATTACAGAGTGACGCTGTCAGTATTTGAACATAGGCTTGTTGCATTTTAATGCCCTCATCCTCTCTGTTTCATTTTGATCTGGTTAAGCCAAATGGATTACCTGGTATCCTGGTGTGACTTTCATCATTCTCGATGCTAAATGCAGAGCTGGTTAACTGTTCAACCATGCACATGTCTCTCTGACTTTCCTATTGATTTACAACAGAAGACAGCACTAAGTGGATTGATGAGCAGTCAGCTCAGACTTGATATTCTCTGCATGTAATTTAACATGATTTGAATCAGGAAATTGGGGATTTTGTTTGGGGTTGAGTTAAGATCTTAGATTATGTCCAATTGTCTAATTTATTTCCTGTCTGTTAATTTTTTTCTAGTGTCAACATTAAAAGAACAGCTTGAAGATATGAGGAAAATTAGCCAGAACTCTCAGGCCTCAAATGACAAGATTGTCCAGCTGCAGAATCAGGTATACAGTAGGCACATACACACCACACACAGACAGGAGGAGTGGAGGACAGTGCATTAAACTTGGCTTTCCCTCCCGGTCCTCTCTGTTTTATTTGACAGCTGGGAGAGGCCAACGACCTCCTGCGTGCAGAGTCAGACACCGCAGCAAGACTGAGGAAGAGCCACACAGAGATGGCCAAGTCAATGAGCCAACTGGAGAGCTTGAACCGTGAGCTGCAGGAGAGGAGCCGCGCAGCGGACGGGGAGAAGGCCCAGCTGGAGAAGGAGCTCCTGCTTCTTCAGAGCACCCTGGACTCAGAGAGGAGGAACTACAGCCAGGGCTCAGAGGAGATCAGGGATCTCGGAGGTGCTGATAGACAAATTATAATGTTGATGAATGCAAATCCAACAGTAAAGGCATGACCAAATCACAGTTTGCAGAGTTTGAATAAACCATCTCGGTGTGGTTCCAAATAACTCTTTAAGACTAGTAATCTCACTCCTATTCAGACATTTAAGACATCTGCAGAAAGTCCTCGTAATAGAAGCCATCCCTCACTCTCCCACTGATGTCAGACGTGCCCAAGCACTGACAACGCCCACAGCAGTCAAATCGGTCTCTGATTTATCTGTCAGACCGTTAACTTTTACTGGCAACAAGCTTATGAAAGTCATAGAATTGGTAGGGGAGGAGGCAGTGTGGTTTTAAATTCAGAACTATCTGAATGTCTGTAATAAAAAGGATGCCAAAAAAAAAGATGCCAGCTTCATATTACAAACAGCATCATGCTGACTATTTGTCTTTATCATCTGTTCTCAGCGAGGATGGCAGGGCTGCAAGAGGACAACAAAAGCTTGAAGCTCAGCCTCTCCAAAGTGGAGGCAGAACGCAAACAAGTGCAGGAGTGGAGCAATAACCTGGAGAAGGTATGCACAAGAAGTAGTAGTAGTATATTTTGTGCATATATATATATATATAAATAAGTGCTTTCAGCCTGTAACATTTTAGGAATTGTTGTTATTTTGTGTGTTCCTAATTAGATAATAGGATAGTTGTGCATTCAGCTTGCTTCATGTTGTTTGCCGGGTCATTACCACTCCCCACAGGAAAAGAACAACCTGGAGATAGACCTGAACTACAAACTAAAGACGTTGCAGCAGCGTCTGGAACAGGAACAGACTGAGCACAGGGTGACGCGGGCACAGCTCACAGACAAATATGAGTCTATTGAAGAAGCCAAGTCAGCTGCCATGAATGGTATGCCAGTCCTATGTCAGAGCATGCCCTTCTCCACTGTTTCTCACTCTGCTTTTTCTAATTAATTCCCTTTTTTTCCCTACTTGAACTCATTTTGTCATATATTTTTTTTAAATTCCCTGTCCACCTTTTATTTTATTCAACTTCTTTCTGACACCATCTTCCTCTTCAAGCTTCATCTTTCTTATCTACTGTCCGATCAGATTCACCTGCAGGGGATGTTTGGGTGGGAGGAATTCAAGGAGTGTAAGCCAGTCAGCATGTCAAGACATTGGCTCATTGCATATTAAAGCTGGACTCTAAAGCAGGTTTTGCAATAGAATGATGATCTGGTCAGGTGATTTCTTGCCTTTGACCTAGTACATGCTGGAATAGACTCCAGCCTTTCTTTGGCAAATGTCTTCCATGACAAAGTCCATTACTAATAGTTAAGGATCATCATTGTCCCCTTGGAAAAAATACTGCTCAGAGTATGCCCTTAGTAATAACAACTGTTGAGAAAATGTGCATTAGCTGCTGATAATCTGGTATTGTGTTAATCCAATTCTGTGACATTTGTTTAACTGATATTCAGACATTGATAAGTGATCACAGGACGTAATAATCTTGCTATATAGTTACTGAATATGGAAGGGAACTGTCGGAAGGGATACATGTTGGACAGATGGATTGTTCAGTGTGAATTCAGGGTTACCAAGTGGGTCAGCACACTGAAATGATCGTCTTGTGAGGTTTTCCATTTGCTTGATATTCTGTCAGTCAGCAGTAGAACAAGGAATTGACTATTTGTCTGTCTCCTCCAGCTGTTCAGCAGAAGATGTCTGAGGAAAGTGGAGCAAGGATGCGAGCGGAGAGCCGGGTAGTGGAGGTTGAGAAGCAGTGCTCAATGCTGGAGTTTGACCTCAAGCAGTCTGTGCAGAAGATGGAGCAGCTGATGAAGCAAAAAGAAAGGCTGGAAGATGAGGTAAGTAATCCTTCTCACTCTGGTTGGCAGTCCTTTTAATACTCAGCTATATCAAACAAAGATGCCTTCGTATGGCATTTGTGTGCCTCGTCTTCTGTGGCATCTCACCTCTCTTATGTCTTCCTCCTCCAGGTGAAGAACCTGCGGATACAGGTAGAACAGGAGTCGAGCAAGCGAGTGCTGGCTCAGAGCGACCTGAAAGGCCGCATGCAGGAGGTGGACCGTCTTAGGTGTTCGGAGAAGCAGGTCAAACAGGAGGTTAATGCAGCACTAGAGAATAAACGCTCTCTGGAGTTCCAGCTGGTACAGCTGACCAAGTGAGTGGCCTTCCTGCACTAGAATTTTACAATCTATTGTAATTGAGAAAACGTACTTACCACTGACATTGTCTTCAAGTAATGTGCATAAAATAAATAATAATGCATAGAATCAACACTTGTATAATGTTAAATAGGAACGTTTGAGATAACCCATGCCATTGTGCCAGTTAATATATCTGTGAAACTAAGTGGCAGTGGCTCCAGCCAGGAGCACACATTTTCTGTTGCTGCTGCACTGGCCAGTAATGCTCTTAGGAAGTCGAGGCATAAGTTGCCCTACAATTGCCTGCTTTTTTCAAATAAGTGCTATTATTCCAGCTTAGAGGGCGACTGTGCCAAAGCTGTTTTGTGACAGGGTAAACCCTAATCCTTTGATGTAAACACGGAGTCCAGCTCCAGCCTCTCCATTGCTAATCGTTTGGCTAGTGCTGCAGCCACAGTTGCTGGTTGTGGTGCTATCACATTTCGCTACAGGGGTGGACTTAGAGTCTGCCTCTGTTTGCCTGTCTAAAGAGTGTTTTTGAAAGGACTCAAATGTGTGAGTGTGTGTACAATTATCTAGAGATATATATGGTTTAATGAATGAATTAAGTACCTAATGTATTTTGTTGATGTGTTAACAGACAATACAGAGGCAACGAGGGACAGATGAGGGAACTTCAGGACCAGCTGGAGGCCGAACAGTATTTTTCTGTAAGTATATGTCGCAGTTCTCCATCCTCTTTATGTAGTGTTAAAGCCACTGGCTAAGCTATCTGTCTGTCCTCCCTCAGACACTTTACAAAACTCAGGTCAAGGAACTAAAAGAGGAGATTGAGGAGAAGAACCGGCAGGTACAAGATGCTCATAAAAAGGTGCAGGAGTTGTGCAGTGAAAGGTAAGCGACGCAGTTCTATTCACGGAAGGCCTCAAGTCTATCACTTTATTGATTTAACCACACAAATATTGATTATAAGCTAATGGTTTTATGTCCTATTGCTTTTGAGTTTTAATTGTGGTCTGATGATTTAAAATAAAACAGCTATAAAGCTGACAAGACGAGGTTATGGGTGATATGTCAGAATCTTTTAAAAACTTATCACATTTGTTTTATCCTGGACTGTTCCTTCCTTATCCCTTAAAGGGACTCCCTGTCTGCCCAGCTGGATCTGACGGTGACCAAGGCCGAGTCAGAGCAGCTTGCCCGGGCACTTCAGGAGGAAGAGTACTTTGAGCTCAGCCAGGAGAACAAGAAGGCTGCGACTAAACATAAGCAGGAGATTGGGGAAAAGGAGGCTACTGTTGCACGGGTGAGTGGAGCCTAAATTGTCTCCCCAACCCAGGTGTATTATTCCCCTCCACAGTGTATACTATCTCTTACATTTAGTAAGATGGAACTTTATTTATTGTCCCACTTTTGAGTGGAAAAAGTGATGATATTGAAATTTCTCTGCAGCTTGAGGAGTCCATTAAAACTCTGACCAAAGATGTGGAGAACCTCAGCAAAGAGAAGTCTGAGTTAAATGAGAAGCTTAATACTCAGGACGAAGGTACTGTCCCTTTTTCTTTGACCAATTATGTCTCTTTCTTTATGTTACAAATACGTTGTTGTACAAGTGGAGTCTCTTTCTTGATAGAGTATACAGCTCAGAAGGAAGAGATTGCAAATACAATCAAGGCCACCTATGAGAAGGTCCTCAACACAGAGCGCACACTGAAGACTCAGGTAAAGATGCATCCTTTTTAGTCAGAAGGTATTTGCAAACCGTAGTGATGCAAGTGGGGAATGGTGGCTGATGCTTTCCAACAATTTACCTACTTTAATTTATCAGGCGGTGAACAAGCTGGCAGAGATCATGAACCGCAAGGACATGAAGCTGGACCAGAAGAAGAAGGGCAGTACTGCAGACCTGCGGAAGAAGGAGAAGGAGAACCGCAAGCTTCAGCTGGAACTTAACCAGGAGAAGGAGAAGTTTAACCACATGGCCATCAAGAACCAGAAGGAGTTGAGCGAGATGCAGGCGGTAAGTTTAAATGGAAGTCCCAAGATGCTAGAGCTCAGTAAAATCAAAACCTTTCGTTGCCTTTAACCCAAATCTCATGGCGATTCTGCCAACAGCAACTGGTAGAGGAATGCACGTATCGCAACGAGCTGCAAATGCAGCTGGACAGCAAGGAGAGCGACATCGAGCAGCTTCGGGAGAAACTGAATGACCTGCAACAGCGCATGGATACCTCCAGTGTCACCAGCTTGCAGACAGATGAGACAGACAGCAACATCGCAGGTAGGGTCACCATGGGGCCTAACTGGACCCTGCTGCTGCTACATTTTACTATGCGTTAGAAACTCCCAAGTCCCAAATGCAGGATTCCTCTGCAACTATGTTGTGTAAAAACTTAAAGTTGATTTCTAAACCTTTTTTTTAAGAGCAGCTAAATAGTGTGGGAATTACATAGAAAGACACGTATTGGAGTCTTGTTCAAAACCATCATCGTTGTCTTACAAATGTTCTTGTTAGCTATGTTGCATTCATTAACTCATTTGAATACCATCCTTTACCCATCTCCTGTTTTCTTATAGCATGTTTTTTTTTTTTATATTTCAGTATTTCAAATGTGTGTGTTAACATTTCTACAAATCTTGACTTGCCAGATGTTTGTTAAAATAGGTGGTCCAAAAAATAAATGAAATCCTTTCGTATGTGACACTAAATATAGGAAAGTGACAAAAATGTCAAGGACCGGTGTCAACCTTCCACTTAACATGAGCGTGACTAGTAATAGTTAATGATTGTATTAACAAAAAGTTGTACTTTTATTCTTTGGGAAATTATACCTTTTTTTGGTACTTTTGTCATTAAAACTTTATTTCAGCTATGCTTTCAGGATGGTTAAAGCAACGCTTCCGTGTTAGCAAGCTTGTGTGACTTTAAGACACAATAGCAGGTGTATGCTGAACAGGTGCCTGTGGTTTTAAGGTTGCGTACATTAAGGGGATGAAAGCTGAGACTATCTCTCAATTTTGTTTTTAGTCACGCTGCCATACTTGCTGCTGTACAATGACTGACAATTGTTCAAAATTCATGTTGTAAACTCCTCTAACACATATCTTAATTTACAAATATGTCTTGTTCTAGGTCTGTTTTCATATATACTGCCGTCTATGGTTAAATCATTCTCTTTTTATTTCCCTCATGCCCAGCCGATTCTCCTTGCTCTTCTTACCTTTGTAACTTCTATTCCTTTCCCCCCGTGAGTAACCGAGTGGACGAACCCCTCTTGCCTGGCCTGTGCTGCAGCTGTTGTGTGTTTGTGTCTTTTTGCTTCTGATTTTCTTAAGAATGGGTTTGCCAGAGGTGGGAAAGCCATCTCTGTTGGGGGAATGCAACAACACTTTTGAAAGAAACCTGATGGAGTGGAGTGAAAGATATCTTCCCAAATTGTCTGACCAGCAAAATGTATAAGACTAATGTACTAAATCAGATGTTAAGCAAAGACGCTGGCAAACTTGATTTAATGTCACAAGGTCAGCCCCAACGGTAAAGTAACCACATCAGAGTGGAGGTTTCCATCATACTAGACTACACCCTGTGTGAGGTTCACCGCCTCACACTCCGCACCTTTCAAAACATGTCTTGAAACTGAAAAGGCTGTTTTGTAATTCATGGCACTGTGTGTGCACTTAGCAGTCTTACTGTTTTTTTACTTTTTATTTTTCTTCTTTTGTCGGCATGTTCACCCAGATAGTACTGCCCATTTGGACACGAAGACCTCCCTCGCAATGTCACATTTAGTTGACAAGCCCCTCTTGGTTCACTGTTCCCCTTTTAGCTAGTGTTGTTTCAGCTGCATGCACTTGAAATTATAATTTTAACACCAAATAATGTATGTAACCTGTAGTGCACTGCACATGGTTGTTTCTGTGAAAAGAGTGAGTGATCAAGCTAATTGAGAGAAAATAAATACAAATTCTTGCTGCAAACACCTTTTAACGTAATTTAAAATGATCCATGTTTTTTCACGATCTGTTAACATGCTCTAAGAAGGACTTGACTGTCTTAATATTTTCTTCCTGCATGGGGAGTGTGTAGTGGCAGCATGGGATATTTCAGCTCATCTCTTCTCACCTACTCCAGTGCAGTTACCTTAACACTGGCAGAAGTCTTTGAGGGGTTCACCTGGTGTCTTGAAACAGTTATGGCCTTTTGTTACTTAACTTTTCATTTTTTCTTCCCCAGTTGAGTTTGGATTTAAACACTGCATGGCCTTTTTCCGCAGTGCATTTAAGTCACTGCATAGATTTTGTAATGTTTGTTTATTTATGTTTTGTGCATCTGGGCTGCTTTTCAGAATCCAGATTGGAGGGTTGGCTGTCCATTCCTAACCGTGCTAATATCAAGCGATACGGATGGAAGAAGCAGGTATGTTGTGTTTGTTTGGCATTTCCTCTGTGCGCCTTCATTGTTCCGAAAGTCTGTTATGGTTTGTTGAGAATGTTGCACACCCCTTGAGGGTAAATGTTACTCTTCCTCTCATTGTCCTTTCGATACTTGCAGTATGTGGTTGTGAGCAGTAAGAAGATTCTGTTCTACAATGATGAGCAGGATAAGGAACAGTCCAACCCCTCAATGGTACTAGATATCGAGTAAGTCTTTTATGGTTCCTGTCTTCTGCTCCTTCTTTCAACAATTTAGATGTGATGATAAAGGATTCGAGGGTCTGGACATTTTCGGTTTAGATACCTTAAAATGTGCTTGAATTTTGCTCTTAAAAAGCTGTATGTACCCTGGTTATAGTTTTGCTGAAAAAATCTACAAGAAAAATTAGTTCTCCACAGTCCATGTTGCAGGGAGGTGTGTTTACAGGTTAGTAAAGGTAATCGTTTTATGGATATGTACTTGCTCATTTTGTGCCCTATTGTTTAGCAAATTGTTTCACGTGAGACCAGTAACACAAGGAGACGTGTACCGAGCGGAGACGGAAGAGATTCCAAGGATATTCCAGGTTTGGAGGCTTCATCCTCTCCTTTTTTTATTTATTTATTTATTTTTTTAAATGTCTCTAGATTCTCATATTTGCATTCCTCTGTCAGTTTCTGTGAAAGTCTGCGTAGCCTCACAAATGTTTTATTTTAGTGCAGATGTTTTTTGACGTGGCCTTTCTCTGTCTGTGTTCAGATTCTGTATGCCAACGAGGGAGAGTGCAGGAAGGAGGCGGACATGGAGACGGTCCCCCAGGGCGACAAGTCCAACTGCTTCCCACACAAAGGCCACGAGTTCATCCCTACGCTATATCACTTCCCTTCCAACTGCGAGGCCTGCTCCAAGCCTCTGTGGCACGTCTTCAAGCCACCTCCGGCCCTGGAGTGTCGCCGCTGCCACGTCAAGTGCCACAAGGACCACCTCGACAAAAAGGAGGATGTAATTGCTCCATGCAAAGGTAAAGTCCTGTCCTCTGCAGTCTATGAACAGAAATGTTTTTAAAGCTTGTTTTTCAAGAAGATGAGCTCTCATCAACTGTACATGTTTTAAGGTACTTTCCAATTGATGTAGTAATGACTATATAAGCATTGGTGGTAATTCACCAAGGCTCAAAGAGTTTGAGTTAAATGTGGGAATGGGTGATTTGCACCTTTCATAACTTTCACAATTTAACTTTCTTGTGAACATCAGTTAAGTTTTTATTGAGTGTTACTCACCACAATGCAAAGGTGTTGAATGCATCTCCTTCCTCGTGAAACATTTGCGAAGCAGATTGTTTAGGTGTTTTTTAAATTCTGCATTGTTTACATCCATGTTTACGCTAGAACTCTTCTACCGCCTGCCTTTTTGTTGTCGAATTTCAGCACATCTTGGTGTGTGACCGCCACCTGTTGATCACTGGAATAGTGTGAAACCGTTGGCAGGAATGTGTATTGTGTGACCTTAGTGCCCAAGATAAATAAAATGGTGTTGCACTCATAAACGGCTCCCTAGCACTACTAGATGTAAAAAAAAAAAAACCCACCACACTTTAATATTACAAAACACAATTTAAGTGAAAAACATAATGTTGTGAGGTGTATGCATAACTAATTTAGCTGCCACTTGATGTTCTTAATGGTGCGTAATCTTAAGTTTATTTGCTTTTGAGGAAGATGTTTTCAGCATATTCAGTGAGTTCATACAGTAAATAAAGCCACACCCTTAACAAACTTTACCATGACGTAGAGCTAAAACCATTAGTCAGTCGATAGGTTGAGTGACAACTATTTTGATAAGCGATCAATTTATAAAAATAAAAAAAAAAATCCCAAAATGTACTAGTTCTTGCTCCTTAAATGGGAATATGTTCTGGTTTTCTTAGTCTTATATTAAACTACATGTCTTTGGGTTTTTAACTGTTTAGTTGGTCAAAACAAGTAGTTCTTTGTGTTTCAGGGGCCAACATTGAGATGCAGGGTAGTTTTGAGGTTATACTTGTCAGAACTGATTCTTGATCTGCAACACATTGTGCCATCTCCTGCAGTAAACTACGATGTGACCTCTGCCCGGGACATGCTCCTGCTGGCCCTGACCCAAGACGAGCAGAAGAAATGGATTGGCCACCTCGGAAAGAAGATTCCCAAGACCCCACCATCCACATTTTCAAGAGCCTCACCTCGTTCTATGTCCACTCGCTCTGGACCAAACCAGTCCTTCCGCAGGAACCCTAAAAGCAATACAGCAAAGCTGAGGTAACTTGACAATTTGTGACTGATGTCTTGGCTTTTGAGACGTTTTAATTTGATATGGGCGTACGATAAGACACTGTGATATTGTTTTAGGCAGTAAGTCAGAGTGTGCTGCAGTCAGAAGTCTTATTTTATCCCATGTGGTGGGCTGAGATGTCTGGCCAAGTCAGTCGCGTGACCTGCTGTTTGTCTCCTGTGTTGTAGCAGAGCGCAGTCCAGCCTCCAAGCAGCAGACACAACATCCAGCACTTGTTGACAGGAACTTCTTCAGAAAGTGTTGATGTTTATTTTTATTAAGGACTTTCCTCTACAACTTTAAACTTGTCTATTTATTAATTGTGTTACTGTGTTACTGGGTGTTTCTAACACGAGACACTTCCTGGTTGGTTGGTTGTTGACTCCTGGGCTCTTTCCAGTTGACTCTTGGGATTTTTCTAATTGGCACTAATGTGTTGTTGGGTTCAGTAACTAACTTATAGCCTTCCTATAGAACTCTCGTTAGAATGGTCCACAAAGGATTTACCTGTCAAACATGATGCAGAGGTGTTAACGGTGTTGTCTGTTAACCAGCTTTTCTGTTGTATGTTTACTAACCATGGTAAAGATATGATGTCTTTCTTTTACTGGACACCCGTCTCTCTTCTTTCTTTCAGCTAACCATCTGAACCGTTTGGATTTTTTTCTGGACTCTAAACTCTCCCTCCTCTCTCCTTCCTCATGATCCAATAAAAGAAAAAACCCGGAGAAACCTGTGTTACATAGAAAATTCATTAAAAAGAGAAAATATATATATATTAATAAATGACCAGCGCTGGAAGAAATGAAACGCATCAGACACAAGGCAACATGGACATTAAGAGGCCTGATACCCCCCATTGCCACCTTTTGAGACAACCATCATCAAACTCAACAAACTTGCAGCTCTCCATTTCTACCAGAAGATGGCAGACTCGTCTTGAACTAAAGATGGGACAGTGGCATAATAGAGGACTCCTGGACACATTCTGTGTTTCATATTATGTGGCAGTTATGATGGAAATGGGAAGGTAAAGGGGGGTTTTGCTGGGACACCTGCTAGTATGTGTTCGGTTTAAGGTACTGTCATACAGGGATTGCAGATCTGTAGTGAGTGGTTGTTTCTCAGGGGTGGAAAAATAATATCTATTTTGTAATCCCCCCTCCCCCCACCTGACAGATACTGAAGCTAAATGCAAGCATACTTCTGTTTCCATCTTAAAAAATGACTGATGCCTTCATCTACTATTGCTGGCCTTTATGCCTTTTATTCTTTTCACTCTGCAAGTCACTTATCAGGTTTGGGACAGAGCTTTGGGACATAAGTATTAGATGTTTGGAGTATTGAGTGAGAAATCATTTAAATCTATGCATTGTTTTTTATTATAATTATTTTTATTGCTCCAAGCCATAAGGAACATTCCATTGCTATGGCATATAGGAGTCCTAAAATGTAATTGATTATTTTCTGTTTATTTGGTACATTGTCTCTGTATTGTTTTTCCTTATATTGTTCATTTTTTTGTAATGTATTGCCTTACATTGATTCATAGATAAATGGTTCAAAAGGAAAACATTAAGTTAACAAATGTAAAACTGCACTGTTTGAATTGTAAATTATTTGTAGAAGACTAAACAGGTGTAGCATTTGGCCCACCTTGTGCCTTAAAGTTTGGATATTGATTTTACTGCCATATCTGTTGGGTTTTTTCCCCCCTCCACAACAAGACAAATCTCAACTCTTTCGTCATTTGCTCTTTAAGAAATTGCCACACATATGTGGTTTTATCTGAACTTCTTTTCTCTGGTTTGAGTATATAAAATATATATTAGATGACCTCTTTATGGACACATTGCAATAGAGTTGGTGTGTCAAAGCCCCCCGGACTCTGTTCATACCATATGACAAATTTTGGGATGGTGTACCTAAAGCGAGCCTACCTGGTGTCAATGATCGTCCTTGTTAGCAATTACAAGTTGTTTCTCTGACTCGGTAGTGTCCCGTTATTACAAACCCCCCGCAGTGTATATAATGAGAGAGACATAAGGATTATGGAATACCTCCACAATCTTTTTATTTGTAACTTTTTGTTCAGTTAAAAGAAGCACTGGAACTATGAGCTACTCTTATCTTTGATAATTTGCATGGTTAATTGCATTGGAGTCCGCACTGATGGATATGTCAATAAACATATCTTTATCATTCATTGTATAGTTTTTACTACAGATACATTACAGGTTTATTACATCATTCATACATAATATATTATATAGACATTTTCATTATAAAGATCTGCATGAGTCAACTGGTTTGTGCATCACACAGCTCATCACCGGGTTTCTGTAAACACTGCAGGCCCTCTGCTGGAGGAACTGGAGAAAAACCTCAGAGCTACACCACCATTGGCTCTACAGTGTTGTGTGTGTGCGCATATATATATTATAAAAAATATATATTATATAAAATATTTTTATAAATACATATATTTTAAATTTATATATAAATATAATATATTTATATATATATATAAATTTATATATAT
>JAVQJF010053851.1:0-21338 GCA_036023855.1 Gadopsis marmoratus | reverse complement strand
ATATAAAGTGTTGTTGATGTAACTTGGTATCTGATATGATGCTGCTGTTGCTGCTGCAGCGCAAACTATTGATGGGTACAATGCATTTGTCAGCCCCCCCACCCAATGTCACCACCAGCGTCAGTGCATACTAGTCACAGAGTATGTCAACCACACACACTGCACACACCTGTAACAGTCAATATGTTCATGACTTACACATTACTGATCCCATGCTGCTGCTGTTCTTGCTCTGAAACAATCCACACAAACAATAGGGTCCGAGTCACGCAGCTAAACCAGCATCCAGTCCAACATGCACGGCAGCATAATGCACAACACACACACATACACAGGTCCGGTAAGACTACGATCCAGTCCTCACGGCTGTCTGGTCTCCCTCAACACTGCAGGACGAAAGCCCTCCTCTGTTATTTGTAAGAGAGCGAGGGAGGGAGACAATGACAGAGGCAAGGAAATGTTAGTGTGTGCATATGTGTGCGTGTGTTTGTGTGTGTGGGGGGGGCTCCTGGCCAAGCCGCTCATTTTTTGCCACAGTTTACACAAATATCCTCAACACAATACTCCCATCAGGCAGCGCAGTCTGTATCCTTCCCTATTTACTCCCACCTTTCCTTCTTCTTCTGTGCCTGAATATTTTTAAGCATTTTCTGTTTTGTTACAAAGTCTTAAGCGAGAGAGGAAGAGAAATAAAGAAGGGTGTGTGACAAAAGGTCATGAGGTCAGATTTGAACCCACAATCGGGTTGCCATGATTTTCATTGGAACATCACAGTTCAGTTTCCTCTTTGACACTGTCATCAGATTCATGTAAGTCTGAAACATGTCCAGAATATACTAGCTATTGGTGATTGAGCGAGTCCATTGCTGGTTGTTTTTTGAGGGCGTTTTGTTCGGCGATTTATTGTCAGTGCCGCCATGAGGTTGATGGTTTTGTGCCTTTTTGCACATTTCTGGACGGTGACTTTTGTTTCTTAACAAAACTTCATTAAGTAATGTTTCTATTTCTTTTTGCTGCCCTTAGGTGTCATCTCCTTTCCTTTTTCTTTCTTTTCTTCCTTTGTCTGAGTTTAACGTTACCTGTCAAATGTCGGTGGCTTGTTGGTTTGTGGTTTGCACACGGCACTCAAGTCTGCTGCCCGTATATGGGTTTATTTGGGCATTTGCCTACTCGTAAATTGCCCAGCACCATCATCCAATTTAAGATCAAACATCAACATACTACAAACTTGGCTGTCAGCGCACATTTCATGAATCCCATGTAGGATTTTCTTATTTTCCTCTTGTTCATTTGTGCAAGAACACATGTAAGAGAATAACTAGAACTCCTTGATGCATGAGGCCCATTGTGCTTCACAAAGTAATTGCTGAGGTCTGGGAACATGATGACATCATTACAACAAAGTCTTACAGCGCAAGAAACACAAGCTGTCGCCACTTTGCTTGGGGTAAAACTGAAAGGAAGCGCAGTACCAAGTGATGTTGGTAATAATCCCTCATTGGACAGTTGGGATTTCAGGACTCAAATCGAAACAGACATGTGGAAAACCTACCCAACGCTAAGTGCAAGAATCCGAGGACAGTCAGACCTGGTCAAAGTAGACCCAAGGATAACAAACCATGAAAATAAGGCAATAAGTTGTAAAAAGCAGAAGTATCTTTTAGGAGTCACAACACTCAGGTCATGTTCTGAATGTGTACTGCAAAAATCAGCTGCAGGGAGGAGGCTTCATTACATCATGGATTACATCCTTGCATGCCTTGGCTACCTCACTGGTGATGGCCTTCTCCTGTTAGAACCAGTAAACACCACAGACTTGAAATAGCGAAGCCGGCCAAACATTTAAGTCACAGACCTTTGAGGATGCACACGATGAGGACATGAGGGAGTAAGAATCCCTTGAAGATGTCTGCCATCAGTCGATGCTGTTTCACATGCTGTGTTCAGCACTTTGAATAATTGATGAGCAGAAGGTTGCTGCCAATCCCACGGCTAAAGGGAACAGCTGTTGTTTCTGCTCTTTGCTGAGCTATAGTTATTCTTTTGAAAAAGCTGTATTTATAATATCTTCACCCAAAAAACATTAGACAAACCTTCTGGCTTACAGGTAAAACTGACAGCACAGACTGCCTGAAATTAATGAGAAAAAACAAAATAAACTCGCTAGTTGTCTTATGCTCCTTACGAAACTTAAATATTTGAAAGTGTTTCTTTTTATTGGAGTTTATATTATAAAGTCGCATTTTTGCACTCACTAGATTGACGTTTTGGCTGCTTCCAGCAAATTGTATTTTGGCCACTTACTTTGTGTTTTCATGCACACTGGCAATAATTTAGTTTATTAGGTAATCCATTTTCAGGGTTACTGCAACTAATAATAATATTCATAATCAAGTGACACGAACAAAGAATAAGACTGCCGTTACTTTGTAGTTTTATTATTGTCAACAAATAAATGAATATCTAAATAAATAATGGAATTTCAAAATCAATTTGAAAATGCAGTTTTAAAAGAAAAATTATTAAATTCAGATTGTGTAATAGTAAAACATGTCTTCCATATTAAACCACACCTACTAGTTTATAACAGCTTGGCTAACTAACCTCTGCTCTGCTTGTAGATTTGCACGTTAATTTTATATGCAGTAATTGGTAACGTAACTCAATTACCTTTGAGAGAAGTAACCAGTAACTGTAACTAATTACACATTTTCACAGGAAGTAATCATGTCTGACAGACAGTGAAATCTGTAAGAGGTTTACATACGGTAAGAAGACTGTTGACCAACAACATACCTTTACTTTTATGGTAACAAATATACTAAATAACTTGAAAGACATCACCGTTATTGAAAAATTAAGGCCCTTTTAAGGCATAAACTAATCAATGGCTTTATGCTATTTGGTTGATTTCAGAGATTCTACACTTTACTAATTCCTGTTAAGAATCATCTCACCTATAGGGTAAAGTACTGTAAGTACTTTCAAGGGACAGACATGATGATTGCGTTACTAAAAGCTGCTTGTCACAATGCAGTTCTTGAGAGAGAGCAAATATGACCCTTACATGTCTGCAAGGGTCAGCGTAGACTAAACACACCGTCTACACTGAACACACCCTCCTATATGCAGACACCCAGGGTAGTAAAAACAGAAACCAGACAGCTGTCCATGTCCATTTCGGAGCATTTTGCAGCAAGCTGGTCTGCCGTCTTGTCAGTCAGCCACATTTTATTGGCCACTGGCTCACTTGGTCTGCTCAGGATTGGCTTGCTTATAAAGTCTGTGCCGTGGGAAAACTTGAGCTTGAGTTGTGAAGTCAAAGTTTGGTTGTGGCTGAGTGGACCAGTTCTATTGTTCAGCTGTGTTGTTGTGAGGAGAGCTGGTCAGCTGGCCTCAGTCCAGCTGACAGAAAGAAAGACAAACGCTTTCCAAAGGATGTGGTGGCCCACCCTTCTCCACCACCACCCCTGTATCACAGACAGGAAGAGGAAGCAGAGAGAATGCTCTGACGTCATGACAACAAAGGCTGGAGGGCTTGTGTGTGTGTGGGGGGGGCAGCTATCAGAGGGTAGCACTTGTGGTCATAGTAGTTGGTGGTGGTGATAAAATCTTCCTTTAAAGTTTTAACCCTTTATACGTTGTTTCCTACCCTCGACATGGCCAATATTATATAGTCAGTTCTGAGCGCTTCCATGATGTATATATGCCATCCAAGGTGAACATTTAAACATTTTGCATAAATAAGTTTACTTGCTTTATTTTTTCGAGAGTGAAATAACAAAATGGAAAATAGGTGTCATGTCTAGACAGAGCTGGGGTCAGTATGTGGTTGTCTTAGCTAAGCATAAAGACTGAAAGCAAGGGACACAGCTAGCCTGGCTCTGTCCAATGTTTAAAAATATAGTTACCAATGACAATTTATCCCCCAATTTAAATTTCAGTCATTGCTGTCAGTGGGTATAAAGATTGCTGGTAATGTTACATATTCGTTGCATTCTGCTGATTGATCTATCCGCATGCATTCAACTAATCACGCTTATTCACAGTATTCTGCTCATCACTTGTCTATTGTATTATTGTATAATTACAAAATCAAATTAACAGATATGTTAAAAAATGATTAACAAAATACAGAAAATGTGATTTATGTGAAGTAAATGTGACATTTACTGATTTATCCCGTTATTATATGATCTGCACACAAATTGATGCATTTTTATGTTATTTAACAAAACAGGAAAAAGAAACTTTCATTAGCTTTTCAAATAAAAATTACAGGAAAAAAATCTTTCTCTTTTTACAGCACAACCAACTGACCATTATTGCCATCCCCAGAGATGCCATTGGCATGGCTACTGAAAATCAGAAAGGACAAAGGTAATGGCGCTGAACCTACTTCTGGAACAAGACTTCTCATAAGTGTAATGGGTGTAAAGAGAGTGATAGAAAGGATTGTACAGATTTCTAATGGTTTTCTAATGGGTTGCTTAGGAAGCTTGTTCAGCATATAAAGGAGTGAGTAAAACTTAACCGATTTTAAATCACAGACAAAGAGTATATAATATATTGCACTGAACAAACCAGCTGCTCATTCATTTAACTTTTTCTGTGAGGTTCTGTGTCACCAAGGACCTCATGATGTATCCTGATCCTGCCAGCAACATGTTCGAGCAGAGAACTCACATTAACCAGACAAGGACAGACACTGTTGCTCTGTCCTGTCAACACCTGCTTCTGCACATCTGTGAAAAATATGTGCAATACACGAAGCCTTTGAAGCCAGCATTGCCAGACATGCCATTCCTTAATTCTACCTTACGTCCTTTAAAATCAGTTAATAATATATTGTAATTCATCAATTAATCCAGGAATTAACCACAAATTTGACATGAACCTTAATTAAAACAATTGTGTTTTGTGTGTTTTGTGTGTGTTTTTACAGGTTAATTATCTCTATCTTTATTGCTTATCTCATCTTAATTAAAACTAATATATTATTCTCCATGAATGTATCCATACATTCAGGGTAAATGTATTATATAACTGAATATTAAATAGGAATCCCATGAAAAATTATTAATTTGCACCTCAAAATATTTCACCTGGCATAAACCAAAATCCCAGTGGTTTTGTCTTATATTTCAAATGAATATGTAAATGAAAGGGGAAAGACAGTTTTGAGAGTCTACTTATTTGTCAATTAAGAGTGTTTGAAATTAGGTGTCTTTAAGACTTTTAGTTTTGCCTTTTTAAATCAATGAGAAAAAAAGATAAAATGAAGGATTTTTGAACATTTTCAATTAGTATTTCAAGCATTTTAAGGAATAGTTGTTCCATAGCATGTTTCTTGCCTTATCTGACTTCTTTATAGTGACGTCTCCATTGCTCCCAGATCTCAGCAATTAATTTGGTGAAAACAATGTTATTATTATCACCATTTAAGGGTGTTACACCATCATAAAACCATGTTGCACAGAACTGTAATAATCCTTTAAGTGACACTGTTCTCTACTCATATACTGTTGATGAAAGCACTAAACACCAACTGCCCTTAGAGGAAGTGTCAAGAAACCTAAATAGATACAAAGGTCTGACCTAAAAGAGCATGAGCATAGCCCATAAAGTTAGTTCTGAGAGGCAGAAATTGCATCAGTGGCAATCAGCCGTCCTATTCAGCCTTCTACTATGTTACAGTCTCTTTCTACCTTGTGGCAGTCTCCAAGAATCCAGCATTAGGTGTAGAATTATCCATTCTTTCCAAGGACAGGAATTTCCCTGCACACTCAGAGAGATATTGTCCCCCGTTTCTACTCTCTCGGTTGCCCGGAGCAACAAAACACATTCAGTGTCATCCCCCCTATAGCCTGACCTTCTACACTGGAAAGGTCACTCACGAGATCCCTGTAACACACCCTCCTTTGATACATCACCAGTTTAGGCAGAGCTCACACAGTGAGCAGGGTTTTAGACTGCCCTTATACGTATATACATAACTGTATATATTCTTTTGATTTTGTAGCATGAAGGGAGCTACAACTTTAATTTCATTGTGCAGACCTGTGTTGTAGAGTGACAAATAAATGTACCTTGTACCTACCTTTAACCTTGAGGGTGGCAGGGTGTTCGGTGCAAGGGAGCTTTAAGATGAACATAGAATATGTCTGTGAGCAGCAATCTGCAGGCCTCAGCACTAATCATCCTGACAGCATGCCTTAGTGGGACAGGCATAGCCAGTTTAGATCATCCATAAAGCGGCCTGTGCGTTCATGAATTATGCATAGACAGGCTGTGAGTCATGTGAGTCACTCGGTCTATAGGCAATGACAAAGAGGAGGTGTTTGTGCATAGATGTGGATGTGTATAGATGGTGGACTAAAGTAGTGATGTCATCGTAATAATACTAAAGGAAGGACAGATTTCCTGTAATATCGTATTTCACAGGCAAACTAAGTTCCTATAGAAATCTTACAGCAATAGGCCTTGAAACATCGACACAAAAAAATAACACCAAGTATAAATCACCGTGAACATTGCTATTGAGTTTGCTTACCTGTCATATTGGATTGTGTAATTATTAATTAAGAATATGACTTCTGGTCATGAAGTACAGAGCTGGAGTCAGGGCATGGTAAGCCCTCTGTTGAAGAAAAAATACGCAAAAAGAAACTCCAGTCAACACCTCTAAAGATCACATTCTGTATCTACCGACGCCTGTTCTGTATTAGTCTTACTCTTCCACATAGGCACAATGGGTCCAAGCCAGCTGAGCAGCAATCTCATCACTATGTATGTCAACACAAAGAGTGGATGTGATATTCCTGATTGTCTGAGCAACGTGTCAGTTGAGAAGTGTGAATCTATGCTTAGACTGCAAGACTCCTCTGTCAGAATAATTGATTTAAACAGGATGATGCAACGGCAGATAGATTAATGAAAAATATGTGGAGAAAACTGTCTGCAGCTGCTAATTTAGTCCTACATTGAACAGCATACTGTATGTTGTATGAAGCCATTGAAATAGTCTCCAAAGTATGATACTTTATACATACATCTACATCATAGACTGTATATAAAGATAAGTAAATATAAAGGTCTTTATATACAGTCTATGGTGTACATATTTTGACAAATCCTGCACTCCCACACATCACTTTACAGTGTTTCCTAAAAGCCTAGGTTAGCATGAAGACTGGAAGCAGCTGGGGAGAAACAGCTCATCTGGATAAAAAAAAATCTAGATATACCTATTTTGCAGTTGAAAGAATTATAGGGCCTTCATAAACCCAATTAAAGAGTTGCAAAAATTCTACAAGCTGCAATCAAAACAAGCAAACACATAAATATTTGTATTTTCTTTTTTGTCAGGATGTCACAGCTGACTGAAACTGACAAAACCTGATGATTAACTAAATGCAGTGGTTGTGATAGTAGCATCAGATGCTATCAGATCAGATGTTTTCAAGGACAAATTAACTCAGAGTGTGAGAGTGTGCATCTGTTTATATCTGTGTACAGTGTGTAGTTATTGTGTGTGCCACCATCTAGGAGTTCCATCATGTCCATTGCAGTTTATGTTATTTGTTCTCAACTGTACAATTCCCTGGCATTGGGTAAAGAAAATATGACAATAGACAGAATAGAGACAGGAGCTTTGGCAAGAGCATAATGTAAGTGAGCAACTGAATAAAGTAACCTGAGTAATGATTTTCAACCTGGTCTCGAGTAGAATATTTTTCTAACAGCAACAAACAGAAAGAAATAACCAGTTGTATAGAGACCTATAGAGTATCATCAATGCAGTAAGCGCTGTTAGCAGCATCCCGTGGGTCTGGTTCCCAATATATCAATTCCAAGCCCCATGCTTGCTAGAAGGTAGTTTCCATAGTAACGCTCTGCACAAGCCCTCCTCCATCTCCCTACTCCTTCTTCCCCTGGCTACTATGTGAGGCAGGAACTGCAGTGATGGTGGACGCTTTGCGATAGTCTCCAGCGTGGCACATTAACCTACTTCTCCACCAGCCGGGAAAATGACCCGGATGCGGAATGAAGGAAGAGAGGAAGGAGGAAAAAGGATGGAAGGAGGAGAGGACAGGAGAGAGAAGGGAGGGAAGGAAGATGATGGCAAGGTAGAAAGAAAGCGCAGAAGTTACATAAAGGGATGTTGTACCCTGATGACATAATTTCTCTTTCCCTCTTCACGTAGTGGTCCTGATGAGAGTACGGAGATTCCCTGCCTCTCTTATATCACATCTTCCACCACATACTTCAAATTACCACATTGTGGAATGCTCCAAGTGAAGATGGCTGTCCCGTACATTTCCCCCATTCAAAAAAACAAAGCTCTTCTCACTCTAACCATCTCAGTGTGTAAAATGAAGAGGAAGAGGTGAGTGGGGGGAAGAAAGAAAGAAATGGATGACTTACCGACATGAGTGATGACACACTGCACCCTCTGTAGCAGCTCTTGGACCGACATCTCCTCTTGTCTCATCCAGCGCAGCATGTCAGGGTGTGGGTCACATCCACATCCACTCTCCTCCCCTTCTTTTTTTCTCTCTCTCTCTCCGCTGCCACACCTCCTCTCGTCACTGTTCCTTCCCTGGCAATCTCCCCTCCTTTTGCTCCAGATTTACCTTGGAGGTTTTTCCACGCTTTTTGTTTCTATTTCTTTGATGTTTCTAATGTCGAGCCTGTCCTCTCCTTCCTTGCAGCTCTTCCAGAGCCAAACAATTACGAAGCCTGAGGGTGACAGTGATGATGCCACTTGCAAACAGTCAGGCAAAACAGTAAACCTGGGAATAAAGTAATCAGCTGGTCAGTCATGGACAGGTGAAATAACCATGACAGTCAGGGAATAAAACAGCAAGGGAATAAAGCACAGTCAGCCACTCTGTGAATAAAATTAGAAGTCAGCCCTTGTTTAGTGCTATGAGATAACTCTGTTATGATATAGCGCTATATAAATAAAACTGAATTGAATTCAGTTGTTTAGAGAACAAAACAACAAGTACATTTGTCAGCCAGTCAACCAGACAATAAACACCATAGCAGTCAGTGTATAAATGAGACTGTTAGTTTGTCAGCCTGTCAGTCAGCACACTAGGCAGTTAGTGAAAACCCAGCAAGAAAATAATTAGAAAAGAAGCAGATTTTCTGTAAATGTGCAAGTCAAAGAACAATACAGCCCCGAAGTAGTAGGTTAACAACAAAAGCTAATTAGTCAAAAAAAAAAAATAATTCTGCCACACAGAGAGTGATTTAGTCATGTTCATAATACTGGCGAACATGTTCAAAAAGGTAAGAAGAAAACACAATAAAGAATCCTCACAGCAAAAAAAAATAAATAAATGTTTAAGACAGAAAAAGGACACGATACTCCTCAGGAAGTGTGGAAAAATGGAAAGAATTCAGAATATGTAATTTTCTTTGTAAGTCCATTCGAGCTGTGGGTAGGAAAGCTCTGTTGCTGCTGCATTGATGGTTCTCTGTTTGCTCTAATAAAGCAGCTGAGTCACAAAGAAGGAAAAAAACAAATCAGAGGGTTGCTGTACCTGCCTGCAGGGCAGAGGGAGAGACACAGAAACAGAGGGGAGGGTGGATAGATGGGGGTTAAAAGGTCCATGAGAGAAACCGTGGTGTCTGGAGCAGGGCTGTACATGGATTGGAGCTAGTGGAAGATTGACTGAGGCTCAAATTTAATTTATTCTTCCTTTTCCATTAAATTTAAGGTAGGGGCAATAACACAGAAAATCATTTTGAAATCAACATTCAGTTTATTTCGCTGACTTAAAAGACAATATCCTTGCTAAGCATCTCTGATTTCACCGTCATTATCTCACGAGGACTCAAACAAATCAATCACCCATTATGTGTCATTCATGCTTTGGCTGCCTGGGTTCTTTTGGTGCTACCAGAAGCCACTGTGCTGATCCACCTCCACATTTTGATTAAAGCTAACAATGCCAGGCAGTGGCATTAGCATCTCTCCATGAGCCTATGGCTCCTGGGACTGTTGAGATTGCCTGGGAGACGACCATTAACCAGAGACATCTGCACTCAGCCTCATGCAGCCACTCACTTATCTTCACTCTGCCCATCAATTACAGGCCCTAGTGAAGGCTTTCAAACAACAGAAACAGCAGCTGGCACACAAAGCAGCGCATGATCATGGGCAATGTGCGATTCATCCATTAAAGCACTATTGTTTTTATATGTGCAACATTGTTGACCTTGTTAAGGTGAATTTGCTTTGTATGAATTCCAAAGTCAGAAATGATTGACAAAAATTCTTTATTATTATCCCACATCCCAGCTGATTGGAATTTAACAATAATAATAATGATAATAATAATAATTCGAATTTCAACAGGGCACTCTCACCCTAAATATTGTGCATCAACAAAGTAGAGTAATTCGAGATGAGTGGATGAAACAATGAGAGAGGAGAAGAGAGGCGAGAGGAAACAAGAGAAGACAGAGGAGAAAGAAAAACAGGAGGGAGGGGAGGGCCAACTCAAGCATGCGCAGCATCTGATTGGAAGCCACGATATGTCGTCGACGGAAGTGATCTTCTCTGTCAGAGCGGGAAGGCTCTGCTGCCTTTACACATGTCAACAACCGGACTCTACCCGACACTGAGAAAACCAGTTATCGTTGGCAAGTAGAAACTCTGACTGTGGGATATTTAGCTCAGCGGTTGATATATGAAGTAAGTTCGACGCCTCCGTCCGCAGACTCAGCAGCAAACAATTGGCTAATACCATTAGCTAATAGTAAACCGGCCACCCTTGGCTAACTTAGCTAATTGTTGTTAGTGTGTAACGCAAGCTATAATTAATTACATTGCAACCTAGACATATTTTGCCAATAGTGTTAATTGTCATTTTTAATTGTAAATGACAACGGCACATAATGTAATTTTAGCATTAATTTAACATTAATTACCTGCCAAGTACTGCCAGACCTCGTTCAGAAACTTTTAATTAGATCTTTAATTTTCCTCACATTTAGCATAGCTACACACTACGGACAAAGTCACCTATAGATTACGTTTCACTTCGTTAACTCGAACTGTTGTTCGGCATAAACTAACACCACTCACGCATACCAGGGCTCATGATCACATGCTGGTGGTGTTGTGTTTATCACACTGTCGGTATATGTTATCAGCTTCTCACATTAGTTTAATCATTTGAACAGATGAGCTCTGCAATATTTGCACATGAGTGTGTTGAATGCAGCAGGCATATTGTTTAGTCCGCTGTGGTACAATGGTTTGACCCTGCTGAATAATTATCTGATGTTACAGACATAATGTACCTTATATCCGAGGGAAGCTTTGTGCTGCAATTCTGCTTTTAGGCAATATTTATATAATGTCTGTGTGCAGCTGTATATTTGTAAATCCCTGGGTGTTTCTGCTGCTTTTACCAGAATCAGGAGGAGTCATGCAGGCCTTTTTGAAGGGAGTACCTACCAGACCTCAGAAAGACAAGGCAGCAGCAGGGTCCTGTACAGAGAAGAAAGCCAAGGCTATTCCTTGGGTAGAAAAATAGTAAGTATGAACCACAAAGTTGTGTGTCTGTTTCTGCCACCCGAATCACAGGCACTGGGGTCATGAAGAATTCTTTTTGGTAAGAATAATAAAAGACCAGCACCACCTGCAAAGCTGTCATCGTTACATAGATACAGAAAATGCAGGTTATCTCATACAGCTACAGACTGTCAGTGCTGAGTCAAAGTAGCTTACTTTAATTATCAGTTTGATCTCATAATACATCCACTCCTGCCATTTGTGTTCTGACAAGACACCATTCTGCAGACTGCGGTCTAGCTGGTGGCACATACATGGTAGGCAGGGACAGAATACTGCACACTGTTTCTTCGCCTCTCATAACAAGAGATGGCACCTTGCCCACAAACACAAATTGAATTGAGAGCCTAGATCAGTGTGTAGTCTTTGTTTTGTTTTATCTGTCCCCCTCGTAAATGTGACCGTTAAATTCACGGCAAGATCGCCAGAGGCATCGAAACACCTGAAGTCACGACAGTCCCGTAAACTGTGACAGGTGCTCATATAGAGTGACTATTCCCATCACAGTTTATGGGATTGTCATGACTCAAGACTACAAATGGAGCTAACTATCATCTATGCTACTTTATTTTTAATTACCTTTTTTTTGCATGTTATATGAACCCAATTTTCACGATATAGACATTTTTACACATTTATTATATTGCCCAGCCCTAATTCTAGTCTTGGTACCAGAGATCAGTGTCCACTTTATCATTAGGTCTAATGCAATCCAATGCAACTGTTCTTCCGTAAAGCGTCCATTCCTATAATGTTTGGTTATTGTTGACACTGTCGTAGATGGGTTAATTCAGTTATGTTTTAGCACTGAGGTCATAGTTAGTGCTGGTGTTGTACTGGACTACATTCTATTGAGTGGTGTTTCTAATATATCTAATATTCTATATATAATTATTCCAATACAACAACACCTTTAACTATGATCTCAGCACGCCAAATGAATATTAACATGCTGTGTTTTTGCAAATCCCAGCAGGCCAAAGTGTGTTGATGAGGTGGCCTTTCAGGAGGAGGTGGTAGCAGTGCTGAAGAAATCTCTGGAAGGAGCAGATGTAAGTATCAGAATCAGAATGCTTTCAAATTTAAAGAGTTAGTTTGCCCAAACCACACTCAAAAAGACAACTACAAGCCATGTAGATAGTTTTGAGTTTTATGTGCACATGTTTTGAGATATGACACTTAATAATCTACACGCAGTTAAAGATGCAGTAAATGTATCTATTTCTTTTTTAGCACAGGGTAAATAATTAAATGAGAGTTTGCTGAATTCCATTCATCTGCCCTGGTTTCAGCGTCCTGGGCTTGCACAAAACCCTGGGTTGCACAAAACACCTTACGTTAAGATTTTCCTTAAAATCCAGAGCTATGATTTCCTTAAAATAATATGTACAGTCTTCTCCTTAAGGCTTCCTTAAAATGTTCACTAAGTATTTAAGGTTTTCTCCTTTTCTTGGTCTAATACTTATGGAATCCCTTAAAGTTAGCAAAACTGCACATTTCACTTCAGTTTTATGCCATATCACAAAGTTTTCTCAGGGCACTTTTTCACATACAGCAGCCTAGCCTGTCAGTGGCGCTGAGCCCCAGGCCTGTTGGTTCTTACTGTAGACACAAATCTTTAGTCGTTAACCTACAGATTCATTTTTAAAGAAGGCTCAGTAATATTTCGGTACGGTGGATTAATCCACATTTAGTGCTCTTATAAGTATTTCCAGCAGCAGGATGGTGTGTGTGGGATCAAGTCCAAATAGGTGTGTGTGTGTCTCACTGATGTGTTTTTAAACCGTGGATCTCTGTGTCAAATAGGCATAACTTGTACGCTTTGAAAACACACGTCAGCAAGATCCATTCATTGTTGAGTTTGGTCTTTTCATGGGATTTAACAGTAAAAAACACATTGTCTCCTTCTAAGTGGAAGTGTCTTTGAGCATGACAATGAACACCAAATTGCTTCCAATGTGTATACGGAAGAAATAGTTTAAATCACTTTAGACACTGTGTCCCACATAAGCATATGTACAACATATGGTAAATACCAATGTTTTTTATTTATTTTTTCATTTTAGTATATCTTTTCTTTCTTCAGTACCAGAATAGGCTTTACTGGTCAAATATGTGTGTTCACCTATGGGAACAGCAAGGTCAAATTTTTTATCTTTGCTATACACTGAAGACATTTGGATTTGAGATCAAAAGAGGAATATGAAATCAGGAATATGAATCAGAATGTCAGCTTTTATTTCCTGGTATCTACATGCATATACAGCTCTGCAAAATGATCAGTTCTCTGGTTTTACTATTTATAGGTATGTATTTGAGTAAAATTAACTTTGGAAAATTTGGAGTGGTCTCAATTTTTTCCAGAGCTGTACATGTTTTACACTTTTACAACATAGCCCCTCTTGTTTCAGCCACACCCATTATTAGGTAAGCAAAAGTATGGGAACATGTGATTGTTGCTCAGGTGCTTCCTGTTGCTGTGAATGTGTTATGTCAGAAAGAATAAACCAACATGAAGACCAGAGAACTGTCTATGGGAGAACTTCAGTTAATTTGATGAGAAAATAATTCAATTAGAACCATTGCACACACAAATTGGGAATAGTAAATTGGAAAGTGTTGAAAAAGAAAGAAACCACTGGTGTACTTAGCAACAGACGGACATTGTAAGAGCTATGGATGCACCCATCCGATATTGGTATCGGATATCAGCCTGATAGTGACTCAAATAGCTGGATCAGGTATTTTAACAGTGGGGCCAATCTATTCTATTCTATTCTATTCAATTCTAATTCTATGTTTACGTCTATGTGGGCATACTACATCTTGCGTCAGCAATGTGCCAGTATTATATTGCCAATAGACTTTTCCCTTTTCAATGACCGTTTCTTTGTTTTAGCTGTGGAATATTGAAACTATTAAAGCCTCCCTATCTTCCTCAAGAAACTGTTTTGGTCACTGGACTTCAGAGGAAGAAGAAGGCATCACTTTTAAACATGTTCTGCACCTTTTAGCTTCTGAATTTGTGAGGCAAGAAAGGGGAGCGAGTGGAGAAGAAGCAGCTGACTTTTCTAGGGTGGACATCTCCAAATGCCTCTTGTCACATTTCACACTTGCAAGTTTGAATGATGGCTGGATGTTCTGCTTTGTGTAGGCACCATCTTTCATCAAAAAATCAAAACAACTAACATTCTTAAAGATCCCCTCCAGACAAAAAGTGGTTTAAATGACATCTACTCTTAAAAATACAGAATTGAATTTTGAACAGCTGGACAACAGGTGTTTCCTACTTCAGTGTAAAGCCCATTCCCAGTGTATGTGACCTGGACGCTTCCAGTTTCTACATCACACTCGTATGAGTTTGGTTTGAATTGGCTTCCAAACCATTTGTGATGTCACAAATCCTACTAGTGTCAAACTCTGCACACAAATCATTCAGTACAGTGAAGCTCAAACATTCAACTGTAGGAACAAGAAGAAAAACAGATTTTTGAGTGGAGAGGACATTTTATAACCATCACAAAGTATTTTTATTGTAACAATAATAGGGAATTGATAAATAAAATAATGGAATCCGTACTGCAACATGGTCTCAATAGTTTTTGTGTTTAAATTGCAGCTTCCCAACTTGCTTTTCTATGGCCCTCCTGGAACAGGAAAGACCTCCACCATCTTAGCTGCTGCCAGAGAACTTTATGGGTGAGTGAACTGTTAATAGATTTGTTGGTAAGAAACAGAAATTTCACCTTTTTGCATTTCCAGAAGGTTCTGTCATACCTTTTTTGTTTAGTTTGATCATTCACCTGTTTTCTGCTCATGGATTTCCTCCTTGTATGAATCGTGTCATCCTCCACTCTCTTTCCTCCAGTCCAGAGCTGTACAGACAGAGGGTGTTGGAGCTCAATGCCTCTGATGAACGAGGTATCCAGGTCGTCAGGGAGAAGGTCAAGAACTTTGCTCAGCTCACCGTAGCTGGGACTCGCCTAGAGTGAGTCAGAATTGATTGCATCATACGTATGTTTAAATATGGGTCAATCTTCCTGATGTTTCTCTGTAACAACCATGTGAACCTTAATTTTTTGATTAACCCTTGGTGTTAGGGTGAATAGTTTCAGGTGTATCTCTGAGTGATTAAATTCCAAACTATTGCTGTATTTGTAGTGGGAAGCCATGTCCTCCTTTTAAAATCATCATCCTGGATGAGGCGGACTCCATGACGGCACCGGCTCAAGCTGCTCTCAGGCGGACCATGGAGAAGGAGTCCCGCACCACCCGCTTCTGCCTCATCTGTAATTACATCAGCAGGTCAGCTGACTTATCACAGTCATCAACACAAAAACACACTCTGTGACTGATCATAACTCTGCTGTGTATCTGTGTGTTCTCTAGGATTATTGAGCCTCTGACCTCCAGATGTTCTAAGTTTCGCTTCAAACCTCTAGCAAATCAAATCCAAGAAGAGCGCCTGCTGGGGATCTGTGAGAAGGAGAACCTCAAGTACACCAAAGAGGTAAGAATATGACAGTGTAGCTGTAAAGTTTTACGCTGTCTTTCACACCTGCGGTTTGTTTCATTTTGTCCAAACTGTGGCAGTCCAGGGTCAGAGAGGTAAGATTCACCTGGAGAAAGGACGCTCAGAAGCCTGCTATGCAAAAACTAGAGTACTTTTACTTTTACAGCCCGCTCTGATTACGGAGTAAAAATTTATCATAAAGTTCTTCCTTGTCAGGGAAAAGGTCTCACTATCTGACTCTCTGGCACAGTGGGGACTCTCCATCGCAGCCTTGATGGGTCCCAAGTTCTCTCCTCGGCATCTCTCTAGGAGTCCCCCTCTCGGGGTGTATATAGTCTTTATACTGCTGGGCTGCCTAATTCAATGCTTGCAGCCCTCATCAACTGAGGACTTCCCGGTGCACTCTCCATCATGGGTGTGTCGGTCGTAATCAGTGCATGGGCTGTAAACTCCCTCACTTACCTGACTGCGCCTCCCTCTGGGGCACTGCCTTCTGGGGTGCTGTGGGGGTGTCACTCCCCCCCTGGTCTGTCACAAAACCAAGAAAGGAAAACATGAATTGTTTCGTTTTGGTTCTGGCCCTATTATTAGTACAAAGCCTCATTTTGATTCGCTCCTATTTGCCCTGTTAAAGTTACTGCATCACGCTGTTAGTCAACACTTTCTGTATCATTTTCAAATTAAGAGCCTTGTAGTGTTTCAGTCGACAGAAACCCTTACCCTTCATTTCTTAACAAGGCTTTTATTGTGTAACATTTGCAGGAAACGTGTTGTGAAAAACGAATTGACTTGCAAAGTTCCCATATGTTTTGAAATGTACCTGCTGCGCCTGTAAGTTACTAGAACATGCAGTTTGGCTAAGACGTAAACACAAGCAGGCCTGCAGTAACTGAAATCGGACAACAACACTTTAGATGAGTAATCCAGAACAACAGTGTTGAAAATAGCGTGATTATGTTGTTGAGATAATTAAATTAAAGCACGTTAGTTGGCATGCACATAATATGACAACCACCGGGAGTTTATCCAGCGTTGTTTCCCCGGCCCCCGGGAGCCCGGCCTTTATTTGTTCATGTCGACCACACCCCCGGCCGTTACTGGACATCCGGCTTTTACTTGACTACCGGTTTTTATTTAAGGAAATACAGTTTTTGAATGTCTATAAAATCTGTAAAAAAATCAATGTAAAGCTCCCCTATCTGGTGAATTTGCAAGTTCATTAAAAGTGAAATACCTAACTTACTTGTGTATTCGTGTTATGATGACACTTCAGATTAAGCTTGGTTGTGTGTTTTTCTGTTCAGTCTATAGCAGCATTGGTGAGGGTGTCTGAGGGAGACCTGCGGAAAGCTATCACGTTCCTCCAGAGTGCTGCACGCCTCAAAGTCGACAAGGAGATCACAGAGCGTGCTGTCATTGAAATAGCTGGGGTGAGATGTACTTTTTTGTGTCATATAGGAGACTAGAGGAACTGATGATGGACGATTTTTTTAACTGTAAATAAAATGTCCTGCTCACCTGAAACCTTGCGTAATTATGGTCCGGTCATGCCATGCTGTTGTTGTGCTTTCTTATAGGTCATCCCTCTCAAGATGATTGACAACTTGCTCCAGATCTGCTTCAAAGGAACATTTGAGAAACTAGAGGTCGCAGTCAGGGTAGGTGTTCTGACACATCAGCGCTGTGTTGTGTGTGACGTTTCTTTTCTTTTTAGATGTTCAAAATTAAATATTTCATCATGAAAAATAAAGGCAACATCTAGATCAAAAAGCCATTTTCTTCTGTGATGCATCCCTGATGTTGAAATGCAGTGAATCTAAGTCACATTCTCACATGTTGAACGTCTCCTCTGTCAGAACATGGTGGATGAAGGCTATGCTGCCACACAGATCCTGAGTCAGCTCCATGAGTCCATCATAGAGCAGAACCTGAATGACAAGCAGAAGTCCGCGATCTCAGAGAAGATGGCAGTAAGTGATTTTTAATGGAGTTTCAGGCATCCTGGAGGACGTTTGACTCCTTTTTGACTTTCTATTTTCTTTGTTAAATAATGTAATTGTTGTGTGGCTGCAATGATGACAAACAGGGATTATTGCACTTTCATTAAATATGATATCAAGCCTCAGAGGCCTAAATTCGCACACCGTAAAGGCCACGTATTTAATGAGTGAGAAGATTGTTCACACCAAGACATGAGATGCATTGGCGGACGGGTCACATTGTACGCTCACTTACAATAACTAAGCAGAGCAGCACGTCTCATATTTGGCAACAGATAAAACCAGAATTTTTACAAGGTGGGAAAAGTAGGGATAAAGTAGGCTAAAAGGGATGTGGGTGCCAAATGTAACAAAATACATATTGCAGTATGTGCTATTTATGACTGTCCTGTCATATCAAGCTCATGTTCAGCTGAACCACCAATAAATTGCAGCTGAATCAGACATCAGATGACCTGAAGATTGAAGGTGCACAGCTGATGGGAGGGAATGCTGTAAATTCATGTTTATGTCTTCTCTTAGCAAATAGGAACACAGAAGACCAACTCATAGGGGTGTCTCAATCAAGTCTTTGGCCCCGATCCCAATCCATGTTCTTTAGTATTGAGTATCTGTTGATCCTGTGTCCGAACTGTTACTGTGTCTGACACTAAATAACAGATGTAGCCCACTAACTTTAGCACACCTTGTTTTTCTTGATTGGAAGTCTTGGTTCAAGAAGAATTAGTTTTGCTGGGAGAATGTGACCCAAGTGACGTATAAACACAATGAGAATTCCTATGACAAATCTATTAGTAACCCCCCCCTTGTTTGATTTGTTTCTTTTCTAACCACTGTTACTGTGTCATTGAGTTCACATGTGATTTACTGATGAGCCTACAAAACTTGGAAGATGCAAATGGGACGAACAGTTTAAACAAACTACAGATGAACATTGAGCCTTCACTGAAAAGTTTAGTTTTTTAAGACAGTAACAGGAACATGTGTTAGTCAGTAGTAAGAGGCAGCATTTGATGATGTTACACCCCTGTAAAAGGGGTGAAATAATCATGAGAGTGATTTCAGTAGTGTTTCCTCAAGGGTAACTTTACACTAATGAGCTTTTACAAATATACAATACAAATTACAACAGAAAAGATAAAAAATTTTACAATACCCTTAAACTCATTAAACACAAGAAAAGTGCATGACACGTTACACAAATACACAACAATACAAAATGGCAGCACTCCCCAGCACTCAGTTTTCTATGCCACTGAGTAGCTCTGTCCACATTTATTCCTTTACAAACTAAACAAACACAAACTTTCAAGCTACTTAAAATGTCACACAACACACTTGAAAATGCTGGACATACTAACATAACATTCCAACCTTAGTTGCTTGGTTTATTACCGACAACATACCAGTAAAAGGGGTGAAATAATCACGAGAGTGATTTCAGTAGTGTTTCCTCATGGGTAACTTTACTATAATGTGGAAGCACACCACGAGTCCCCAGGAATGAGGGCGGAGCCAAGACCAATGGATCTCCGGATCTTAGATTGAGACCACAGTAGATCACAGATAAACTCTTTTACATTTTTAGTTAAAGAATGAATTAAACAATGAAATCAAACAACTCTCTTAGCGTTTTCCTTTTTAAAATAACAGCCATGAACTCCTTTACCCTGTTTCATAGTGTCACTCTTCATGAACTTAAAGTATATTTTTAACCATATTACAGATTTTAGTATTACAACCACGAACTAACTATAACTACTATTCTTATTCTTAAACTTGTAAACAGTTAAACATGTAAACAGGCTAGTGTGTTATTACTACTACTTGACACAATGAGAAGTGTCTGATGTTTTGCAAAGATAATTATTTTATTTGGACCATAATGTAGTGATGTGTCATGCCTTTTACACATCCTCAGTTTGTGCTTGTGTTTCCTCTCTGGTTCAGGTTGTGGGCAAGTGCCTGTCGGATGGTGCAGATGAGTACCTACAGATGTTGAGTCTGTGCTCAGTCATCATGCAGTTGGCCTCCCAGAACAACTAAATCTCCATAAAGCATCATCCCCCCGCCCTCGCCCGGCAAGGAGAGTACTATCATCTGCTTCCTGCAGGACCAACTGCCTTACTAAGACATCAGCATATCACTCAGATACAGCTGTTTGACGAGTTGCTGTTTCGGACAACGACTAGAGGGTACAAAATGGTCGGGGTGTTGTTTCTCCCTCCACTCTAAGCTGAGCATCTTCAATAAATAACACGCAACCATGAGAACATGCTGTTAAATCACCCATCAGATCTTTCTCTATTCCTTTTCATTTATGTATCTACTTACCAACAGATCTTTGTACACTTTTTGTATTTTGGAAAAAAATAAACAGTTTTTTGTATCTCTTGCGTGTTTGTTTCCTTAAAGTCGTTGCTCATGAATAGGACATACACTAAATCCACTGCAAGAGAATTTATGAAGTAAAAATAGGAAAATGTGTGATGCTGGAGATGCATTAAACATTGATATTAGTTCCCCTATCAGAAGGAAAGTAAGAACATATACACTGCTCAAAGAAATTAAAGTAACACTTTGAAAACACATCAGATCTCAATGGGGGGAAAAAAGTCATGGACTGGGTAATGTGTTAGGAATGCAAGGATGCCACATCGTTTGACTGAAATGAAAATTATCAACCTACAGAGGGTTCAATTCAAAGACACCCTGAAAATCAAAGTGAAAAAATGATGCGGCAGGCTAGTCCATTTCGCTGAGATGTAATGAAATAAAATGCAGCAACTCAAAATGTTACTCAGTAGTTTGTATGGCCCCCACGTGCTTGTATGCATGCCTGACAACGTCAGAGCATGCTCCTAATGAGACGATGGGTGGTGTCCTGGGGTATCTCCTCCCAGATCTGGACCAGGGCATCACTGAGCTCCTTGGACAGTCTGAGGTGCAACCTGGCAACATCGGATGGACCAAAACATAATGTCCCAGAGGTGTTCTATTGGATTTAGGTCAGACGAGCGTGGGGGTCAGTCAATGGTGTCAATTCCTGCATCCT
The DNA here is from genome assembly GCA_036023855.1 of Gadopsis marmoratus. Classification (NCBI taxonomy): domain Eukaryota; kingdom Metazoa; phylum Chordata; class Actinopteri; order Centrarchiformes; family Percichthyidae; genus Gadopsis; species Gadopsis marmoratus. The sequence continues at coordinate 174 of JAVQJF010053851.1, read as the reverse complement.
CCAGGAGCTGCCTGCATACTCTCACCACATGAGGCCGGGCGTTCACTGCACCAGTGTAGGGTCTGACAATGGGTCCAAGGATTTCATCCCGATATCTAAGGACCTTCTACGACAGTGACCTGTCCAGCTCTCCCAGAGTAACTGCCTGTCTCCTGGAATCTCCTCCAGGCTCTT
>JAVQJF010053846.1:0-38068 GCA_036023855.1 Gadopsis marmoratus | reverse complement strand
CTTCAACAATTGATTACAATATCACAGTTTAGCTTTCAGCTTATTTGTATTTCACCTCTTAGCTTCTTCTTCCAGGTGATACATTTCAGCTTTTAATTCTGGCAATTCATTTCACATTTGTGCATTTTCTGCAGTTTGTTGCACAGCTGTCCAGTTTAGCGACAGCCTTTCAGTTTTTCAGCATTCACATGCATTTTCTTCAGGAAATGCAATTTTGCTAGTTCTGACTGAAAATCAGTCTTGCTTTCTAGAAAAGATGAAAAATGGACGTCTGGATCCTCAAGAATTCACTTTAGAACCAGTGCTGCAGAAAATGTGAACAACATGCACTTGTTTAAAAAGTGTAACAGCTTTATTGAGACTTGGGGCCCTAAAACTCCATTACAACAAACTCCATAATACAGTATGATTGACTGAGTCAAAGCTGATTTCACTTCACCCCTGAAATGGCAAAAAAGGTGGGGCTCACTTTAAAAAAAGTCTTAACCAAAACATAATGTATACAAAATCCTCCAACAAATACATGCAAAAGAAAGAATTATGCTGACTAATCATGACTGCTATACTAAAAGGGCAAGAGTGGCAGCTTTTACTTTACTCCTAATAGCAAGTTGAAGGATGACTTTCCATGGGCTTTTCAGTTGTCAGAAAAAATCATCAGTCTAAGATTATAACTTTGTAAATACTTTGATTTTCTGTTGGAGTGTAGGTCCCATACATACTATTTTCTACCCCTAATACAATTTAAATATATATTAACTTCATAAAAAGTAGACAAGTCAGTGATGGGCCCCAAACCCCGTTCACATAATCTAAAAGTCTGACAGCAACAGAAGTACCAGTCTACAATACAATCCTCTACAAATGAGCTAACATCTTCAGTCCAGTGTTTACAGTCTGATTTAATCGTACAGAGGCCTGAACATAATATAATGTAGGTCGTCATCATACAAAACACCACGTGGACCTAATATTCCCCCGTCCACTGCATACAATTAGTCACCTTCACTGAAGATGGTCACGGTTACACTAGAGATGAAATGGCATGGCACTATATTCAGATCACATTCTGTCAAATTATACTCTCAACTGTTTGAATCTGGGCCATTATCATGAGCACTGAATTAAACTAGTCGACATCAAGAAAATTATACCCATTACCTCCAGTGAAAAGAATTTTAGGCCTAGGACTAGTTTTAATCCAATTTGTGTGCCATCAGCCTTGTAACCATCAGTTTTGACAGGAACTTTCAGGTAAACCTCAGGAGTTCAGATAGCATGCTGAACCAGCCTCGTGTACTCAAATTGTAAAACCTTTGAAAGAGTGAAAGTCTTTGAAGGTCAGAAGAATCTATGAACGCAGAGCAGAAAGAAATAAGACTGACAGTGGGTTCTAGGAACAGAGGGACCATAAACACAATGGATTTATATTGAGGGGGTCATTACAGAAGCACTTTAGGAAACATCTCATTTTTGCAACTGACGGGTAGTCCCTACATCCAGTTGACATTTAAAATAAAAAAAAAAAAAAAAGCTCACTAACTTTGTTCAAGAGCATTAAAAATCTGGCCTCTTCCTACAAAACATGTCAGCCTTCTACTGTATTTCAACAGTGTAACCTATTAACAGTCAGGACAAACCCCCTTTAAAACAAGGTAGAAGAGTGAATATGTGAGCCAACAGTCGCTACACAACTTAACTAACGCCAATGCTGGATCTCAGGAGCATCTGGTTAACCTTTAGTGTTTTACATCATCACCAACAGGACTGCACCTGTAGTTATTCAGTTTTACAGCTGAACGAATAGCAGGAAACAAATTACTTTAGATCCATGTACGTTGAGTAAAAATGGATGACTAGTTTGCATTTTACTCTGTAATAAGCCCATTTCATGTTCAGAGCAGTACATTAAATTTAATTTCAGATGTGTTACGCACACAACACCTACAGTATCGATAGGTGGCTAATTAGGAGCTCAAGGCAGCACGAACCACAAATCTGCAGTGACCGTTCGCTTGTGAGCAGTAACTGGGAACAGAAAATGAGTAGGACTTGAATGCTGAAAAGCTACACAATTGTGTGTATATGGGTCCGTTAGTGAACTGTCCATATGTAGAGGAGGGCAGCACTGGGGTTGACTGCAGGTCAACAGGACACCTAAGAGGTGCTGCATGATACATTGACAGTCAGTGAGTCAGAAATTCTTTCAATCCCTTCGCAGCAATACCAAAAAATACCTGCGACCTTTACGATGAAAGGAGAAGTTGTCCAAGATCGCGAATTAGTCCTTCCCCTTTTGCCTGTATCATGAATGTAACAGTAGATTAAAAAGAGAAAAAAAAAGTACAAAAATCCACTATCAAACTCTATGAATGAGCTGGCGAGAGCAAACTAAAGTTTGGTTGTGTTTAAGCTAGGCTGTTTTCAGGTTACAGCACTGTTGAGCTCCAATGTGCGACGTTGTTGAGCTGCAGACTGCTGTTGTCTGTAGGGTCCCTATGCGAAGCTGGGGGTCAGACGGTCAGACGGTTGTTGGAAGGCTGTAGAGGGCTCCAGGAAGCTGGGTGGGCAGAGGCATCCTGCGAGTACTGGTTTTCCTCTTTGCTGATCCCAGCTGTACATAGCCGTCGGTGTCTCAGCAGCCTGTCTGTCCGTGAGAAGTTCTGGAGCCAGGCAAAGAAAAATGTGTGTTCCGGTCAAAGTTAGCGGAACAATGCTACAGACACTGCTATGACAGATGGATTTGTTTAATGCTGTAAGATCCTGACAGAAACCCAAATGTACACGTAAAGCACATACTGAAACAATGGCTAACAAACCTGATGGCAGCGATCACACTGGTATGGCTTCTCTCCGCTGTGCACCCTCTTGTGTCTGTCCAGATGGTAACGCTGGATGAAGCGCATGTCACAGGCGTCGCAAGCAAATGGCTTTTCTCCTGTGAACAACCACACGTGGAACATTTATCAGGACTCACTGAATATTTCACAAGATGCCACATACTTTTAAAAATACATTTGTTATTGCATTTATTTGTAATTTACGTCCCCTGGCCAAAAGAGCAGCACAGTTACGTTACATGGACTAACACAGAACCAACATTCACAAAAAGGAGCGTAAGGAGAGGTAGAGATACAAATGAACAAGCCATTTCTCAACACAAACAAAAACCTATACATTAAAACAATTGCATGTGCCCAATTGAGTACATAAAATAACTTAGGATGGCTGGTGGCATTTTTTGTAGTTTAATTCAGGAGGGTAGATGCTCACTGAAGTCCACTGGCTGAGTAGTGGCCTCACTACTCATTACAACACCATGTTTCCCATGTCTAACTACTAAACACAAAGAAGGGCCACTATGAAGTAAAGACGTGAGCTGTGACTTCTCACCTGTATGTGTAAGTATATGTCGCTTGAGGTGGTAGCTACTCCGGAAAGCTCCATAGCAGTGGTCACAGATGAAGTTCTTTTGGACTTTCAAGGAACTGTCATCATCCATATCCATTGCTGGAAGTAAATGCTAACAACAATAACAAAATTAGTTGGAAGTGAACATCAGAAGTAGACCTTTGGCATTTTAAAGTGCAGCTTTGAAACAACTCTTACCTCCACTTTCTCTTTAACTTTGTTGGATGACCCTGATTTTTTGTGCTTCTTCTTGGGCTGCATATTCTGGTTTGCCTGCATGTCCTTTCCATCCATCAGTCTTGATGAGTGATAATCCCCATCTTTTCGGATCAGCTTTTGGAAGAAGGAATGGTAGTGGGTAAAGTGCACGGCGCCAAACAGTTTGCCACAGAGACAGATATTTTGTGATACATGTCACAAAAATAAATAAAATCCAGCAGCAAACACATGTTCACATATACAGGGTGACACTTTATTGTACATTAATAAACACTTTATATCTACTTACAACTACATCAGAGTGTGTTTTAAACCATTTATTAAATGTTTGTATAGTGCTTAAAAATACCAAATAAGGCAGGTGGAGGATAGAAATCACGTATGATCGTAACACAACTCCAATACAAAAATACACGTTTCCTTTTGAGTCCCACCACAGAATTAGAGCTACCTGTTTAGTACACTTTACTTTAACTGTCATAACATCTGCCAATTAACTTCAAAACTTTTTTATCAAAGCAAAGTTTAGAAATCACAGTTTTAACAGGTTGACAGTGACTCTGTCCAGTTTTCTCTCTCTTACCAAGGGTGGACAGCTCCCGGCTGAAGGATGGCCAATGTGGCTGTGGTGGGCCTGTCCATGGTGAGACTGGTGTCCATTGTGGCTGTGCTGCGAGTGAGTTTGGTGGCTCTCAGGACTGGCCCTGTGTCCTTGACCCAAGGATGACATCATCCTCTTCTGGCCAGGGATGTTGTTGGCTTGCATCAGGGCCATGCTGGACAGCACCGCCTCACAGCCCAGCAACCCAGCCTGGCAACGCAAACAACATGTCAGAGCAGAAAGAGGGGGCCAGGGACTCCTCACAGAGACATGGAGTCAGGCGAAGGAGAGGGAGTGGAGTAATGGGAGTAACAGAGAAATGCACTGGCATCAGGATTGGGAATAGAGACTAAAACCATGATGGTGATTCTGGAGATCATGAGGAGACTTCCACTGACCCATTTCATATGGTCTCGAACGGAGTTGTTGGAATGGTGTGTCATCGCCGTGGTTTGAATGCGTGTGTGTTTGGGGGAACAGAGGGGGCTTCACTCAGGATGAGGGGGTAACAGAAGAGACCACACCCACCCAAATCATCAGGGGCCAAAGCCTGAAAGTAGAGGCATGACAACATAAGGCTAACATTTTTTACATGCTGGAATCAGGAGCTGGAAAGCCAGATCAATCTATTTAGATTTAACAAATGACCAAATCTGGATATATGACCAGAAATTTAGGTCCAGCATTAATATGTCTAACTTATCAGGCAAGACAGCCCCAATGGTTTGGTGCACGTCACGTTCCCATGGCTGACCGAAAACAAAACAGTCCAATAGAGGAAAATAATGACATCCAATGGGGAAAATAAAAACAGTCAAAAAGAAAAATGTACATCTGTGTAGGTATGACACATTAATTAAACAGATGCTTTTTACATGAGGTTATACTAAAATATATTTTAAAAAATGTGTTGTGAGCTTCTGTTTGAGAGCAGCAAGTGTGCTGTAAAACACAATTTCCTCTGCCTTAAATTAAGCTGTTATAGGCATCTTAAAACGGAATACAAGTGATGTATGAACATGTGATGTTTTCTAAACTGAATAAAGGCTGTAGTTTGACCTAATATAACTGTGGAAACTGATGCTTCAATGCACATTCGTGCAGATAATGGCTTAAATAAGTCCACATTTAGGAAAGTTATAGGCCTATTGGTTTTAGCCCAAGTCATTTTGCATAGCACAAACCAGCTGATGAATCATTGGGGTGTTAAATAGTTCAGCAACCAGTCAATCACTATAGTGAACTGGATTTCGGACAATGATATCTGCCACTGAGGTTGCAGATGTAATGAACATTTGTACTCAATGTCCCGTGATGCAATTCTAAAGCGTTGCATGATAATCATTGAACACCATGAACTTACTTCCTTGGAATTAATAGGTACAGTGTAAAAATAACTCAAATTGTATATACATACAATTCAGACATTTGTTTCTCATTTGTAATAAAATATAGTGCTATTACCTAGTGATCCACAGACATTATTTTAGGATTAACATGCCTTCAAAAATATCTCCTTGAGCAGTTATTACCTACTGAACTGGTGATTGAGAAACATTCTTTACTTCTTTCATGGTTTAGTATTTGGGGTAGCAATTTTAATCCTTAAGTGTGGTTGGTTCAACAAATTGTGTTAAATGTATAAAGAACAGGGAGTCTGATAAGAGTGTAGTTTTTAGATTCTATCAAAACTTGCCAAAATGTGTAATTTTGTCTGCAATCAAACTCACAACTACACAATTCCTGCTCATTATTATCATGAAAAAACAAAGCCTTTCATGCTGTGCTACTTAGCACATGTATAAGTGGAAAGAGGGCAAGTGTCTGTGTGGCTTTTAAGTTGAAGGGAATCATCAGAAACTCAATGGAAAATGGTTCCATCTGCGGCACTGGAATAACACATACATTCTCTGGCAGCAAGGCAAATTAATATAAAACCACATAGCCCCCAGCATCATGACTGCTGCAGTGATGTGTGGAGCAGATGAACACCTACACACACCATGCACAAAACCGCTGATAGTAAACAAATGCTGTTAATCCATCAACGTAGCGGAACGTGTTTGCTTAAATCAGTTTATCGTTACGTTGATAATCATCGGGCTTGTGGGTCTTTTTCACTTGCAAAGCACGTGGTGTTATGATCTAGCAAACGCAAACAAGATGCCTCGTTTACAGAATGATGCATCTCGGCACTAGTGCGCTAGCTAGCGACTTATCTTGCAAGACGTTTCACTCCGGGTTGCAACAATTAGCTTTGAAAATCAAACGGGACTGCGGCTTGAGCACGCTGACGTGGTTTGGTGTACCTAGAGCAGATATTCAGAGGGTAAAGTACGGCGAGAGGCTCTGCTAAATGAGACCGAAATGGCTAGCTAGCTAGCTAGCTAGTAGTTGGTATTCGGACAACTCTTGTATGACCGAACCCCCACCCCCCGCCACAGACAACACAACAACAGCCAGGCAGGGCGTGCGGGCTCAGCGCCGACCACCAAACACCACCTCCCTCGCCGGCCACAGCTGTTAGAACGAGAGTAGAAACCGTTTAAAGAGCCGCGGGTGAAATGTGTCGGAAAACCGACAGCTTACCTTTCGATTTTAGGAGTTCTGTAGATTATTGTTTCTTGTCGCACTTCCAATTTTTTCTCAGTTTACAAACACTGACAGGAAACGCTACCGGAAGTGCTCACCAGGGAACGCGGCGATTGGTCAGACGCCCTGTCACGTGACCGAGGCCGAACGTCCCACATTTGCGGCCATAATTGTGAGGGAGTGTGGCGGCGGCGTGGACGTGCGAGTTAGTTGATAACTGATCGACAAGAGGATTCATCGGCGACTATTTTGATAATCGATTATACATTTATTTTTTTCAGGCATTTTTCAAGCAATAACAAGTCCAAATAGCTAATGGTTCCTGGTTCACAAATGTGAAAATGTGATGTTTGTTTCGGTCTAAAACTATAGTTAACTGAAGAGCTAGACTGTTAGTCGGACAAAACAAGACGTTTGAAGTCATCACCCTGGCCACTGGAAATTGTCATGACCCTTTTTTTTTTCTTACTTTTTTTTTTTTTTTTACAGTTTTCTGATGTTTTATAGACCAAAAGCTTCAGGACAATAACCGTCATTTGCAGCCCTAGGTTCACATAAAGTCTCTGAATAGAGGGTTTGAGATACCTTAGAAACTGTAGATGGACAAAATGTTAAATATAACAGGATACATCCCCCAAAAAAGTGGGCTAGCAATTCCTCAACTCTGCAGAAATATGGTTTCAAAAAAGGGTGAACTGATTTCAGAACAGTAATTTAATTACCTGGACATGTTTTAAAACAGGCCACAAATAAAGTCCTAATTCTTGACATCAAGAATTCATTCATTCATTCATTCATTCATTATCCATACTGCTTATCCCGAGGGGTCGCAGGGGGGGGCTGGAGCCTATCCCAGCTAACATTTGGGCGAGAGGCAGGGAAACACCCTGGACTGGTCGCCAGTCAATCGCAGGGCAGACAAACAGACATTTAGGGGACACTCAACAATTATTAGATGGATTGTCATAATATTTGGTATCGGTCATGGTTCCCAGATGATGAATCATAATGACTTTGGTGAACCACTGACCTTCCCTCTAGAGACACCATGAGATTTGCTCTTGTGGTTTTGTGTGAAATGTCTACATTTAATGGATGCCATCACACTTTGGGATGCACTTTCATGTATTCAGGATGGCTGGTATTAAGTTTGGTGCTCACCTGACTTTTCATCTAGTGCCATCGATCTGGTCAAAAATTCAATTTGTCCAATTTTCTGCTTAAGGATTATATATTGAGGAATAATGACATTGCCATCAGTCTAGTACAAAGTAATGAGCAAATGTTAGCATGGTAACATGCTAAACTAACATGGTAAACATGGCAAAAAATAGACTAGCTGAACATCAGCATGTTAGCATTATAGCGTTGTTAGCATTTTAGCATGACACTGGCATTAAGTTCCAAGTACAACACCATCTCACAGAGCTACTAACACAGCTGTAGACTCATACTCTTGCTAAATAAGGGTCGGCGGTGCAACAGACTGGAAGCCTTCAACTAGACATTTCTTTGTTTGTTGTTGTTTTTTTCTATCCTAGTGCTACGATTCATGGAACAATCTGACATGCCTCAAAATGATATTGAACAGTCCCAGTGTCACAGATCGTGACGTAGAATTTATTAGATCCATCTTGCACAGTGCAGCATGCAGTGAACCTGCAAGATCGATGTTATCGCACAGTGTGCAGGGGCCTTAAGGTGAAGGAAAGGAGGTTTTGGGATGGATGAAAAGGAAAATGGAGAGGGAACAGAATAGGGCAGGAGAGTGCGGATGTGGGGATATAATATAAACTTGCTGTTATACGGCGAGCACGCCGAAAAAATTGGGAGAAAACTGACTAGGAACGAGGGTAAAATAAAGAAGGCGGACAGTGTGAAGAAGACCGAGGAAATTGAGAGGGGGAGAGGCAGTAGACGAAGAGAAGGAGATGTGATATACTATATTGATAGACAAAGAGAGATTAGACACAGACCGTCCAAGAGGGATAGAGAGACAGTGAGAGCGAGAGAGAGAGAGGTGGTGTTGTGTGGGAGGTGGAGAGAAAGCCATGGAGAGGTCAATGTTAACTGCTGTGGTCTGGCTTTCTCCATAAGACCTATCACAACGTATCAACTCACTCTTGTGGAACACACACACACACACACACACACACACACACACACACAGTGGCTCCCCAGTGATGTGGACAGACTAAATAGAGAGAAATAGTGGTGCTGTAAGTGGTTGGGAGATTGAAAGAGGGAGGGAATGAAGAAATTGTTTCAGATGAGAGAAGCTAATGCAAGATCATACTCTTTATTGTGTGTGTGTGTGTGTAATTTTGCGCATGGGTGCTTTTGTGTGTGTTAGAGGGGAGATGGAATCCATTTGACCAATAAGAGAAAGTGTAGAATATACAGTATAGTGCATATATATTTGCCAGTGTGGGCGATTTGGTGAAGGTCGTGGACTGGCTACCAGAAACATCTAGAAACAGGCAGGATTGATAGTCACATAAGTCCATTCCGTTTTTTATTGATCATTATTATGAAGAATTAGGGGCAACACCTTGTAGTAAAATGTCCTTCATTTCCACTTTCTGTTTAGGAATGGGACACACAGCCTTGTATGTGGCTGATTGTATTTCTTGAGCTTGGGACGGAAGACAGAAGGCCTTTATTTGTAATGTGATGTAGGATGTTCTGTACGTCGCTGACAAATCTATCACCACTGCAATGATATTTCTGGTGTCTTGTCAGTGCATGTGGGCTGGCCACTTGTATGTACATGACGCAATGCAATAATGTCTTCACATGCTGAGGTAAAGGGGTACTTCACGGATTTGGTTTTGCATTTCATTGGTGCAACAGAGAATGAGGTACCCTGACTTTTAGTGCTTGCCGTGGGTCAAGTTCCAAAATTGTTTGATCCTAGATTTCCCGTAATCCATCTCAAAATAGCATGTAAACACTCCCTGGTAAATACTGTCTTTTAAACACGTCTCCAGTTTTCCAGCACAAGCTTTCTTGTAGAAAATGGTAGTCTCCAACCCAAGATAACATCATCAGGGGGCCAAAGTCGATAATATACAGCTGTCACAGGCTGAGCAGTAATAATAATAATAATAATAATAATAGTAGTAAAACAATTCTTGAGGTTTAATATTGGTGATGTTCCCCTTTTTGTATTTCCTCTTTTGCTATGCCACAGTATACTAGTATAGCATATTTTCCAGACTCATTCAGACATTGACACCTCTGACTTTGAAGTCTCTGAGAGGAGGAAAGGAAGGCACACAGGAATGAGTGCAGAAGATAAGGGGAGAAAAGAAGAGAGGACACCAAAGGCAGCTGTCAGTCATCATCAGCCATGTGGCAAAGTTGACCCGGAGGTGGGACAGAGCGATTATACTCCAGACATCACCTGCACACGAACACAAACAGAGGGTCGGTGTACATGCACAACACCGTTGTGTAATTTACCCAAACCTTTGTTCCATAATATCTTACAGATTGAAATTAAGGGGGGTAACGTGGTGTTTAAGATTGATCCTCGATAACTTGTAGGATATTTCTGTCTTGTGCACTGTCCTCTTCAGCTGCCGAATGTTTACATTGAGCGTTTAATTGTGATGGCTTCCTGTCCAAAAGGTGTTTCAGGGATCACTTCCTTTGGAATAAGAGCAGGTTAGGCTTCTCTCTATCCGACTGACTCACAGGCAGTCAGATTGATTGACATTGAACCCCGAAGAGACCCCATAGAGACAGAAAAGGTGGGATACCGTTTACATGCAGCAAAGTCTCTCCAGCTCTGTTTATCAGCTCCCTCCTTCCGCCTCTCTACACCCCATTTATCATTTTCCCTTTATTTCTTTTTCTGTCTCCGTCTCTGCCAGTCTCCCTTCTTGAGGAACTAAATTCAAATATCTGCCCTCTATTTTGCACAATTCAACCTGTTTTTGCTGCAGAAGCGGCACGGATGGCTGACGGCCAGGTTTCATTACATGAATTAGTCATTCCCCTTTATTCATTATTGAAACAAAATAACGTATCGCGTTTTCGTACAGCCTTCCCACCCTAATGCTAAATCCTCCTCCAGTCAAAACACAGATATTATAGTTATTAATGGTCTTAGCTAGATTTGTAAACAAACATATCCCCTAGAACTTGTGCTGTCCATCAGAAATATCCATTTTTGATTTTCTACATGTTATGGATTTCGATCTACAGAATGAAACGCTGCTCATGCTGCTGCCTCAGATTCAGAAATGGCAGAGTAAATCAAAACATCAACAGATCTCCTAATCCTACTGTTCTGCAGAGTGGCTCTATTTAAACAGTTGCGTAAAAGGAAAGCAGGGTAACAAATGAAGCACCTCATTAATAATAGAAGCAGGCAATAAAGAGATCTGATTGGAGGTAGTATATCAGGGAAACAGGGGTGACATTATCAGCAGGCTTACACGGTTGCGATTGTTTATCAAAGATGTAAGAAGCTAATGTGCCAGTACGCAGCGTGAGACACGTTCCCGTGAGCATGAATGTGAACAAAATATTTACATTGTAAAGTCATCTCTGTCGGTATGTAGGATAATGTCTGGAGGTGTGTCTCTGTGGTAAAGTTAAGGACTGTTGTGTTTTAGATAGATTCATCCACTTCCTCTCTCCTAATCTCTAATCCCTTGCACAGCTGGGGCACTATGCAGTGTGTGTGTGGGTGTGTGTGTCTGTGTTCAGCAGTTAATGTGGAGGCAGGGATGTGGGGAGACCCTAACATAGAGAGGCGCATGTAGCATGTTTATATGGTCACATGTGACCTCAGCAGGAAATGTGCAGAAGCTATTTTAGTGTAATAGCAATGACATGATTTCCAACCTATGGCACAATAAAAAAGGAGATATTTTATTAGGTTATACTATACTATACTACACCATCAGCCCAATCTCTATGAATGCATTCTACTTTGGCTTAATCTCATTCAGAGTAATGACTAAGGCTGGCCAAGGTAACTCCATTTTATGAGGTTTGTCAATCCTCCAGGCTGCCGGACACCACAGCACACATCCTACACAAACACTGCGAGTGCGAGTGGCGTTCAGACAGAGCCTGAGAGAGTCACATCTTATTTATGATACGGTTGCCAATGTGCTTGTTGTATAAAGGAATAGATAAAGAACAGTCCATCCATTGGGTATTTGTTGTGGTGTCGGTGATTTTGCAAAGGTAGATAAATAATTGAAATAATGAAAAGAATATATACTTGAGCTCAGGTTTTCTGTCATTATAGCACGTTTGAATACTTTTTGGAGATTTTCATCGTAGCTCAGCAGCAGTCGCCAACACAATGTATGATAATATTCTCGGACCTCGTATGCTGCAGCTTTGCATGTAGCTGTTGTCCTCATTCCACCGTTGAGTGTGTCTACATGTGTGAGAGTGCCAGAGCCAGTCTCTATATTTACGACAGTATGTGTGTGTGCACTTGTAAGTACAAGCTTTAGTGTTCTTAAGTGCACCGGGCACATGTGTGAACATGGCCAATGACATAGATCAAATGTTACACTGTGTCCAGATCACCATGCACACACACACCTCTCTCTCTCTCCCCCCCTCTCTCTCTCTTCTGTAGGCACTTATTTCCTGCCACTGCGAGGCTGTGCGTGTAGTGCTAAAAGGCTTTGCTGTCAGACTGCAGCTTTTAGAGGTCATCACAGCAACATTTAACCACACGAAATGCTCTTTGATAGACACTTTTGCACCTCACTAATCTACCTGGTAATTTCTAGTTTATTAGATTCATTAATGTCATTGCGTTTGGCAGAAACCTTGTTCACACTCTGCTTTTTGACAAATGGACTCCACCGGAATAATTTTCCCGAGATTCATGCATTATTTTTGCCGCTTTCGTGCTTACGGAATGTCCCGTGTGAAATTCTTCCTCTTCTATATATTGCATTATGCTTTTGCGATTATATGCTGCTGCATGTTTTCAAATTTGTATGGTGCTGTCCTACATTCTCCCCACTCTACCTGCTTGCTTATTTTCTTGCTTTCCCTACAGCCAATAGGCTTACGCGCCTTACTAAATCTGAAATATCTCATCCAGGAGAATAACATTTCTAATCAAATCCAGTCTTGATAAACATTACAGTAGGTGCAAGGAGGTCATTTTGAACGGACTCTATAATTGGCAAACTCTTTCTCATCGTGAGACGTATCCTGCATTTGTCCTTTAGTGGATGTGTCTCAAGAATTCTCTTTCACTCTCTTACCTTTATCCTCTACGGGAACTGCAGTCAACAGTAGCACTAACGCCGCGATAATACTACAGTCTTGTTATTACCGTCTCAGCAACTAAAAACCGCAACAGATGGGTGTTTGCGGTCTTGATTTGGTTTAATTGTTGTTGTTGAGAGTTACTCATTCTGATTGTGCTCGAGTGCCCAAGATTCAAATCAACAAGCATTGTCAAACTAAATGAGATACACATTTGCACATGGTTGAAACTGAAGGCCAATGGAAAGAACAGCAGTATACAAATCAAATACATTCACGTCACAATGTCATTACATTTGTTATTTTTTTTTCACCTTGTATACATCAAGACCACAGTAAGAGAAGGTGCTCGACCCTTTTCCATCCCTCTGCGGATCTCAGTAGATTAGCCTAACAGCTTTACCTCACTCGCAACATAATTACAACACACCAGTTACACTGATGTGTTCAGACACTCAAGTGGCTCCAGTGATGAGACGGTTGGACAGAGACAGAGAGAGAGAGAGAGGTGTGTGTGTGTGTGTGCGTGTGCGTGTGTGCACACTTCAGTTTCCGTATGGATGTATGTTTTTGTCATGTTGGTTGGATTGCAAAGCAGAGCAGATGGGTTTATAATGAGGAAACAGAATTATTCCGATAATGATGACCAGATAATTATACTCCATCTTAAGGAGGGAGGAAGGCGCAGTGGTGTGTTGGATTAAGAAGAGAGTTAAATGGATGAGAGAAAGAGGAGTGCATGTACACAAAGGGGGGGTTTAAAGGAGAGCTGGCTTGAGTGTAGAATCCGTGAGAAATGGGAAGAGAAGAGGAGCAGAGAAGACGGGATGAGATGAGAGCAGGGTGCTCGAAGGCCATTAAAACATCTTAAAAATATCTTTCTGAAGTATCCCCACTGTAGATTCATGGCCGGTGAAGGTCTTACTTGAAGTTATAAAACCATAAATACACCTCTCATGTTCATGCTGACCTATTGGTACTAGGTAATAGACTTAAAGAACATCTACACTGGAAATATTTTGGGCATGTTTTGGTCTTTGTATGTCTCTCAGAATGGATACACTCTCTTTTATTAATGCTGCTGTCTGCTCAGTGCCACACAGACTCTTGGCTGGGCCACTTCTTATATGCACCCGTCAGACCTGCATTTAGTCCAGACAGGCAGTAACAAGAGTTAAGTCAGGTGCATCGAGCGCAGTGACAATTTGATTCAGTTAAATACAATTGAATTCAAGTCAAAATACTTTGCGTTTGCAAACACAAATACACATAAGCAATTCATTCACATGCGCAAAAGCAACATAGAAATACAAATACCACAGTGTAGGTAGACAGCTGAATATTTGTAGCTGGCCAACAGTATCCAACACCATGAAGGTCCATTAAGTGACAGTGAAGCTGAGGTGAAATACAAAATGAGAAATGTCAGTATTGGCCAGTTCCTCACAGCAGGAAGATAGCACTAATGTGGATTAACACTGCCAGAGTCCCACAGAGCTAATTCCATTCCCAACATGCTGACAACCTGCCTCCACGTATTTCTCCTGTTTAATATTGTCAAAGGAAGAAATATTACCTCTATTAGAATGCTAAATACACACGGTATATCATCCTTATTTTTCCCGCTTCCCATCAATCTCATTTAGGAAAAGGATCAATTGACATATGTGAGTATATTTGTGAGACTGATCTGAAGAAAATGCCCAGTTTTGATACATTTTCAGTAATAATACAATAATACAGAATGATACAGAATAATACAAAATGTTTATCTTGGGAAAAATGCACAATATTATAATTTATTTGCCTAAAGGACATATTTTTTAATACTTTTGGCTGAAATGAAAAAAAAAAGTTTTATACTGATCTTCTTTTTTTCCTTTAACTTCTCTGCAACCGCACCGAGTTAGTCAAGACTTTACGATTTTACCAAATTGACTTATTTAATGGCCCTCAGTGTGCTGACTGACAGCTCTGAGTACTGCATGCCAACCATCAGTCATCTCGTTTTGTCAAAGTTTCAGGATGTTGTTTAGCTATAATTTACACCTGCTTGTGTTTAATGTTTAGACTTTTAAATGGCCTCTCTTGCAATATCGTATGCTGGTGTTTACTTCAAGCTGAGCAGATGGTTGGAATCTGAATAAATTTCAACAATATGTCTTCATTTCGAATCTGTCCCAGCTCATATGCCGCTGATGTGACATGCTTGGTTTTGCCTGTGGGTTAGATCGTCTAACACTTAACACTGTGAAACCTGAGGACACAGTGAAATGTTAGCAGGTACATCATGTATAAGAGTCACAAAATCTGCAGGAGCCATTAAAGAGAGAGACTACATTCAAAAGGGTAGAGTCAGGACGTAGGAGATAGAGCATAAAAAAACATACATATTGTGAAATAGTACACTACATACAGTCGGAGCAGCATGTGGTTTGGGAACTATAGTGTGTATCTCATTATCAGTCACCGGATCTGATGAAATAATTCAATACTGTAAGTAACACTTCACCCTCTCTGAAAGATTGCTGGCGACTTCAGGAAAGCACTTAGTCACAGCTCTGCAGGTGGCCTACTGGGCAGCCGAGTGCTGAACTTGTTGTGTGCTAAAAAAAGAGAGAGTAACAGGTAAAATGGAAAACAAAACCAATATGAGAAACAGAGAGAATTCTTAGGAGAGTGTGAGAGAGCAAGGTAAGGCAGACACTGTCTAGGTTTTGGGGAAAAGGTGTATATTGAGGAAAAAGAGAGGAGATCCCTGCCTTCTCCAGAAGAACAACAGGTCAAAAATGCAGACTCAGGCAGGTGTGTGTGTTTGTGTGTGTGTGTGTGTGTGTTTCTTCCCTGTTTATTCTAACCATTTTGACCTCTGAGGCTGCTTTTTCACGTTACACTTTGGTTCTTCTCTTACTTTTATGTTCAAAGCAAGAGTACCAGGGAGACTGTCGGTTACCGACATCGCACGTACACACATACACACCTCACGCACGCCCTTCTTTCTGCTTTATATGCATGCACACACACAAACAGACATTTTCTTTCTCCCACTTTCTGTCGTATTCATGCAGAAGCACACGCGCACACACTTTCTTTTATATTCATGCACACACATATACACACACACACACACACACACACACCAAGCTCACTGACAGGTCATTTCACCACAATCTAACGTAGCTGAGTGGAGAGAAAAGATGCTAAATATAGAGGCAAACTGAGCAGAATACCAATGACTCTCGAGATCACTAGATACAGTCGAGGAGTGTGATGGTTCACATGAGGCAATAAGAAAGGGTTTATTGATTTGGGTTCATGGAAGGCTTGAAATAGGTTTAAAAGTAGCTTTTTGAAGAAGATGACTTTAATTGGGTTTTTGCTTCAGCAAAGTCTTGGAAGTGTGTCACAATTTAAATGAAGTGAAATGATGTTAATGGATGTTTAATGTCAAAACTGGATTAAAGCCATAATTGAGTAACATTTTAAGTTTTTTTAAAAACTCATTATTTTCTGAGCATTCATCAAGTGCATCATCGGGCATTTCATGATGTTTATCAGTGCTGCTAATGAGTATTCTAGCTTTGAGCTATAATAGTCAGAGTTGGATGTGTTACTGTTAACGCTGTCTCTTTATACCACATTAGCATTTGTACTTACAAACATTAAATGATGGACTTTAGTTGTCAGGAGGCATTTATCTTCTATATTACCATGCTGTTATCTTGGAGAGATCTACTAGTAATTAGCCTAACTCTTGGGAGATGAGGTCCACTTTAGAAAGTAGTCAGTTACGGGGGGGCACCAAGTGTTCTAGCGTCAGGTTAGATTCATCCCCTCAAATAGTGTTTTGACCTTCATTCTGTTTATATTTTCTGTCAAATACTCAAATATGCCACATTGGGTGTTGTTTCATCATTCTTGGTTTACTCTTTGCTGGCTTGTTTAGGCCGCTTTTGCACAAATGCTTTTAAGTATTGCCCTGCAAAATTAACACAGCAATTTGATTATAGCATCTAAATGGGCTGCATGGATTTCATACAGAATTCTGATCTCGGGCTGATATACTGTATGTGTGTTTATGTTGGACACTGTTTCACAGTGAAAAACCTTTTAAGATACTATAGATGTCATGCAGCAATTAACATTTCACCTTTGAGATTCTGGAGTGGTTGATGTGCAGAAACTGAAGCAAAAAAGTGGGCTGTGTGCGAGGAGGGAAGATGTGCTCCTGATCAAAAGACAAAGGAGGAGGCAAATGAAAGAAGTGAAGAGCATAATTTAGCAATTCAATGGGCATAACATTTTCCATTCATTAATTAAGCAGAGGAGATGAAGAAGTACTTCCAGGTTGAAAATTATAAATGCAAGATAACAAATTATTAATATTACAAATTATTTTGTCTCCCCTAAGACTTAACAGGCTTAATAGATTGGTGAATTACAGATGGGATTTGTTTGCTTATTAAAAAAACTGGCGTATAGTAGTTTAAGATGGAACACTGGTGGTTCATAAAAGCCACTCTATAAAAGTTTACTATAATTTTAAGTACCTCACTGAAGCCAGCAGCACCTGCCACAAGGGACTTCAATATAGCTGGAGCACCAGCATATCATACCACAGAGTATCCTCTTGTGCATTATTGTTTTGATAGCAGGCCATTGAACAAAGCGTCGAGCTAAGAAGCCCTCATAAATAAATAGGAAAGACAATTAAAGAAAAAAGTATAGGCCTAATTAACATGGTGCTGTCACTGCTAGAAAGGATGTGTGCGTCTGCGTGTGTGAGTTTTACTTTTTGATGGGAACATAGGGGTGTCTCTCACAAAGATAATTCATAATTTCAGCATCAAAAAACAACCTGTGTGTGTGTGTGTACAGCACCAATGTATGCACCAATGCGAACAGGCATTCAGAAAGATCTGCCGTGCTGGTGCTGACGCTGCTCATTGAGACGGGCTGTTGGGATGTGCGCGAGGTAAAATGCGAAAACAATCATCATCGTCATTAATAGCGTCTGGTAATCTGTGTGCATTCACCTATGTGCAGAATGCCATGTTGAGGGTGTACAAAATGATCCACTGTCCCACTGTTGTGTCACACAGTTTCATGTCTTAGTGATGAAACGCCTTTGGGTCTCTGATGTGAATAATGATTTTCGAATAACCTGCAGCTTGTTAGCTCAGCTGGCTGGAAAACTGACTGCCAAAGAGTCTGCATCCTGTTTGATGTGTGTGTGTGTGTGTGTGTGTATGGTGTGTGTGTGTGTCGTTGTGTGTGTAGGTGTGTGTGTCTGTGTGTGTCTTTGTGTGCTCTTTACTAAAACACAAAAGTACAGACTGTCACTTTCAATTTGACAGCACTTTGATCCACATTGGATGAATTGTTAAAAAGCGGACATCATTTTTGCATCAGCGCCAACATTTTGAGGTGCCAAAATAATTTTCAGGCTAGCATTGAAAATGTATATTATGTTCTGACTTCTACGTTTCTGCTTTGGCATGAACGTAACTCGGGTCTTGACGTCTTATTTTAGAGAGCTTTTCATACAGATTCCTTTAGAGGTAACTGAAAAGACAGAACAACAACGAGAGGTTCTGCAGATGTCGTATGAAACAACAGGATATACTGTGTGTTACCGTTAATGACTGAGAGAGTATGATTGAGTGGTCTTTAAAGTATCATACTGGGTTTAGACACTGTGTAGAGGAGAATTGTGGGAGGGTTGAAAATGGCACATCCCCACATTAGAGGGGCGTTTTGTGCATTTAAGTGACACAGGCTACAGGTAATCCAGGCTTTGTACACTTTGTACACTTTGTACACACTTTGTGTACCTGGAGAAAGCCTTTAACTATTGTGGCTGTAAGACTTGGACATAAGTTGGACAGCCTGTCTTTATGGCATGAACAAACTACCGACATCCACGTGCAGAACTAACAGCAGTGCATTAGAGGTGTGGTGCAACATTTCCAACTCACACATGGCAATGTCTGTCGGTCCACCGCTTCCACACTGAAATTTCTCTACAATTATTGGATGGATTGTCTTCACACTTTGTACATACATTCATGGTCCCAAGAGGATAAAGTCTACTGACTTTGACAATTCCCCTGGCTGTTCTGCTAGCACAAATGTGAGGATGGCATTTGTGATTCAGAGTGAAATATCTAAACAGCTGTTGGTTGGATGGCCATGAAATTAGGTAGACACATTCATGTCCCCGTCAGGACGAATTGATCCCCTGGAGTGTTTGTCCAACACCATCATCAGGTGAAAATAGCTAATGTTAGCCTGCTAACACAGTAAACTAAGATGGTTAACAAGGAAGGTAAACATTATACCTTCTAAACATCTGCATGACACATCTGTGGTTGTCATTGTGAGCATGCCGATGCTAGCATTAAGCTCAAAGCACAGCTGTGCAGCCACACAGAGCTGCTAGCGTGGCTGTGGACTCTTAGTCTTGTTAACCCAAAGTGTCGCTCCTCAGTTTATGCACTGTCAGTAAGGATACCATTGCTGAAAATGTTGGCAGCTATTTATTTATTCACACTTTCTTTCTCTCTTTCTTTCTTTGTTTCTTCACAATGCCATGTGCTTTGTGCAAGGAAAAGGTTCCCAAGTTTTAATGCAGTGTGGTTAGAATATACAAAGAATTGGATGCGCAGGCTTTATATAGTTAATACCACTGAAATGTAGGGATATCCCTGTAAACAATCATCCAGTAACCACTTGTTGTGTTTCTCTGTTCTCCTTCTCAGGTCTTTGGATCCACCATCTCTGTTTTCAGTCCATCCACCAGTCACCACAATGCATCTTCATGTTGAGTCTTAATAAATCACAGCACACCTGATAGAGGTAGGCAAAGACTCACAATGCAGCTTTAACTGTGCTCTTCTTTTGCCCTGTATGAACCTAAAACTGTGCTAATTTTGGGATGCAAAATGGACTCTGCTGGGAACCATGATAAGGAGCTTGTGCTGTTGTTTCTTATTAATTACATGTGAAACATACACAAACAGTTACTGCCAATTAAGTTTAATGAAAATAATGGTACCCTCTGGGAAATTTAATAAGTATAGGATATTACAGCATGTTTTGATTAATATTCTTAATATGCACTCACACACATATAATATACTTTTCGTAAATTACTAACTAGGCATATGTGTTTTACGGGAGAGCGGGACCTCCGCAGTTTTGGAAATGTATTTCTCCCTGTGGAAT
The DNA here is from genome assembly GCA_036023855.1 of Gadopsis marmoratus. Lineage (NCBI taxonomy): Eukaryota > Metazoa > Chordata > Actinopteri > Centrarchiformes > Percichthyidae > Gadopsis > Gadopsis marmoratus. The sequence continues at coordinate 17,760 of JAVQJF010053846.1, read as the reverse complement.
ATAGTCGTGCATGTGTGTTACATATATGGTATTACTTTTAAGAAATTAAGTGCGTGCAAGTAAATCATACTGAATGTATGCACCTGTGTGTTTGAGAGAGTGAGTGGGTAAAAATGGCTCAATGTGCCCACCTACTTAATGTACCATAATAATATCTCTGTGGCTGTGTGTGTGTGTAGGTGTGTGTGTGTGCGTGTGTAGGTGTGTGTGTGTGTGTGTGTGTGTGTGTGCTCCATCTATATCTGCAGTCTACCCTAGCCAGAACACTGGGTTATTAATGACCTCGAAAGCAACATCATCAATCTGCTGCATACACACACATACACACACATACACACACACACACACACACATACTGTAGTATGAGTGTGTTAGCTTAAGTGAGTCCATGCATGTGTGAGACTATAAGTGTACAAAGCTGTGCTGAAGCTTAATCTCTTGTATAATGCCGTAGTGATTAATGGTCAAACAAATCTGTTGAGTTTCCACTTTCCCATCAACAATAGATCAACTGTCACCGAACCAAAACTACACTTGATCCGTGTCTACTCCTCTCACTTCCTCAGTAATTATACCTCGTTATGTTCTATTCCTCAGATGGATGGAGAGATAGGAAGAGGTAAAGAGTGAGTGAGATTGCGGCGCAAAACACCTGAAATCAAAGCACGAAAGCAAGTGAAAGGCCAAGTGGAGACCAGGGCAATGCAAAGCAATGCAAAGACACAAAGCTAAAGCAAAAACAAAGTGCTCCCACAGAATGGGGTATCTGTCAAAACCAGTGGTGAAGGCAAAGCTTTCATTGGCCGCAAAAAAACTTGGTGGGGGCCTGTAACTTAGCAACAGCCAATGGCACATGGATGGTAACAGTGAGGAGGTGGGAAGAGTGTGTGTGTGTGTGTTATGGTTGTGGGGGTGTAGTTTGAGTGTGTGTATGGGGGCTGTGAGAAAGTGCAAGATTGGTCTGGAGATCTCGCAAGTAATGAATCTGGAGTGTTGCCGTCAGAGAGGGTGAGTGTGGGGGAGAGAGATTCAGAGAACCAGAGAGAGAGAGAGAGAGAGAGAGAGAGAGAAATTGCACTTGTGTTGCATAAAGAGTGCAGTAACAGTGTAGTGTTCCATAGTTTATTTTTGTCCAAGATACACATTACATTCAAGTGTTCTTTGGTATTATCATAGAAACAAACATATTGTGCTGCTTCTATTTGCAATTTACCATTATTCCAATTAAAAATGACAATTTTTCCAACTTTAACTTTCCTAATAATTTGGGGGAAAAAAACGTAAAGTGCATCCAGACTCTCTCCAGAGTCCCTCATCGCCTCATTTTACATGGGTGAAAGCGTTTTTTGGGGGGGTTTTCTTATCAAGGCAAAACTGGGGAATTATGCAGCAGGCCATTTACAGCTCTCATAAAAGCCATTGCATTAAAGAAATCATAAAAAAAACTGTAATGAGATTATAAACACAAAGTGAGTAAAAGAGTTCAACAACCTTTAGACCACAGCAAAACTGTCTGCAATGAAGCAGTGCAGCAGCTGACAGTATAGCCAGCCTTGCTTTTATACTGCACTCTGTCGTCATGGTAAATTAGCCTGTCCTAGCACAGTTGGAAACGACACGCGGTCGACTTCTGAGGGAAAAAAAGAACTGTTCTCCACTACGCTGCCCAATGGATTGTGCTATAGGCAAGACCGTAAGAGTAGACAGTATAAATATCCAAACAAAAATTGTTTAGTACTTTGTTTAGTACTTTGCTAGATTGTAACTGATTTTGTCTCTTTCTATGAAGTATTCTGTGAGTACTTTGTAATATTGTTTTCCAGTTAAATGATTCCACTTTGAATGCTGTTGCATTTGACAGATGCATATGATTGATCACTCCAAGTATGCTTAAAATGAGCTAGCCCTTGTTTTTACTTCTATTGAAGTAGACATTTATGCAGGCGATTAAGAAAAACCTTGACGTAACTAATGACATGAGATCTTTTGGATCTTTCACTTTTCACCCATGAAATGAAGAGACTTCTGTGTACCTTTATAGTGCTTTAACTGGCTGTTGTGTGTTACACTGAGGAAGGTTAAATTAACTGCATTTCCTCTGGGCACCTGGAGAAAGCCACAATTAATCTTTGATGAGCACCTTTTGATCGTTCAGATGTCACACACGTCTTCAGCTGGACGACATGGGTGCAAACCCCTGTGCCAGCAAGGATCTGCCCAGCCAAAGTGCCATCATACAGGAAACCGAATTCCTGTAGGCTCCAGTGGTACTCTGCTGTAGCTGACCCTGACCTGTCAATGGAGGAGGATGAGAGAGCACTCTGTCTGTGGGGCTCAGTAGTATTATAGCCTATGAGGTGTGCTGTTCACCTTTTGCAATCAATGGGGAAAATGTGTGCTAGTTCCTTTCCTTGCCAGGGCAGCAGCGGCCTCAGCTTTAACCTCAGAAACAGTGCTGTGTTATATCTTTCAGAGAGCACAGTGCTACTGTTGGGTTAAGGCTTCCTTATTTGAGTCTAATATGTTTGAATTCTTTAAAGAAACAATTTGATACTTCAGAAATTATCTTAAATGTGCTGCACCATTTGAGTGTTATTACGGCAATTCAGCGTACTCTAAACTCTGCGGTTTTAGAATGTGAGGAAAGTGAAAAGTAATCATCCTTTTCTCCTATTATCTCTTTTGTTCAGCTGTATCAGTCCCTCTGCGTTTACCCTGCTGACTCTGCGACAACCACGTTGACTTTGTTTAATTTTAGATTCCTGTGAGTAGATGTCTTCCCCATGTAGGCCAACACAGCGACCCGTTAATGAACCCATGTTTCGGTTTGGTGTGAATGGGTCAGCAGGCATTATCCAGCCTAGAACTGCAACCTTGTTTTCAGCATGGGTTTAATAGAGTTCTGACACTCCTTTCCTTAAGCACAGATATTTTTGGACGTGACTGCACAGTGCAAGTTGTTGCATTAACTCTTCATAAAGTGCCTAAATGGATAAATCGTCTAAAGTTAAACATATCTGGGCACATGGCGCACATGCCAGAGCAAGCCAATTAATTTGAGCCTCAAGGACAACGCGGGGAAGGAGCTAAAGAGGAGCCTCCAAAGAAGAAAAATGTTACACGTAACAGAAAGCTTAGCTAATAAATCTGGCCTACAAACGTTGGCAGTATTTTCCAGTCAAATTTGAGGGAAGACTTGCAATAGTGTGTTTACGCTGTCAGCCAGAAACAGAGAGACTTTGGCAGGCAATGTAAGTAAACAGCATAGATCGTCTCATTTTTCATGGGAGGAAGTTCCTCTGAAAAATTGTAAAATTGAAAAACTGTGAGGTCAGAAAAATACAATTATGCTGCTGATGTGTTCCTCCTGTTAAAAATACTACCGTTATGGCGTCACTGGCTGTGTGGCTTACATTGGGATGGCGTGGTGCTGTCGGTGGCAGTGTTGGAAATTTGTGGTTGTTCATAGTGGCACATAGTCATGTCAAAGCCAATGTTATTGTGTTGTTGATTACAAGGTCACCGTTTTAGTCCATCCCCCCAGTCATCAACATCTGTCTCCAGCTATGCGACCAAAGCCGGCCGCTCTGCAAATACACACATCTCATAGGTACACAGGTGCTGATACACACAGTTGCTCAGACAAACCCTCCTCTCCAGTGTGGTTCTGATACCGACACACGGCTGGGGTCTGAGCCACACACACACACACCCCCACACACACCCCCACACCCACAGATGCGGTTTTTCAAGGGGGGGGGGATACAGACATTTGCTAATGGCTCTTTTGTTACATGACTCCTTCTCTCTCCTCTCCTCTTCTCTCTCTATTTACTTCTTTCTTGCCATTTCTGTCTCAAATTCTGTTACTTTCAATCTATTAATCCGGCTCTCTTTTTTTTCGCCTTTGTCGTCCTCTTTTATTTCCTGTTTGTGTTCGCTCTCTCTCTCTGTTCTCTCCCTCTGTATCTCCTTTCTGACGCTCTGCCCTCTGTCTGTCAGTACAGTAGATAATGAGATGATAGCACCTGCTAGGACAGTGCATCAATGCTTGTCGCGCTGCACTTTATTGTAATACTAACCAAGGCCTCTGGTTTACTGTAATGCTACTCACACACACACACACTGACACTGCTGTTCTGTCTCTTCTCACTGATACCAATCATCTATTTTACTTCCTCTCTTCCTCTTTTAGCAGTCCAGATCGCCTGGCTACATTTCAAATTGTACATCGCACTCATCCTCCCCATGTCTAATTGGGGCCATCTCTGTTACATCAAACTCCTGTTTCCTGCTCCGATGGAGGGATACAGTAACCTCGCGTCACCCAGTGCTGTATGATATAATTTAGCTCCGAACAATCAATAATTCTACTTTATACCAGTGTAACAGAAAGCTCTGCCTGCTGTTGTGTCTAGTTCCAACCTCCTGTCACCTCCTGTCTGTCTGAGTTTGTCTTCCTAAGCATTAGTGTGAAAGAGATTCTGACATTTTGATAAATTAAAATGTGAATCATTTTTCATATCCACGTTACTGCTACATCATAGCATTTCTTTGCTGATTCCCACCCAAGATGTGTACCGTTTGTAATAAATGCCTGTTAGTTGTCTAATCCACCTGTACCCTATGGTGCTTTATTAGCCGCCATGGTGAGAAAGAGTTGACATGCAACAAAGGCCCCTTTGACTCAAACTGGGACTGCTGTGGTTACACCCGTGGCACCCTCTGCTCTTTTTTCATATGAATTTTGGGGTTTTCTGGAGTGAAGTGGAGGCAATTACCTGCGAGTGGCAGCAAGGCATGGCTGCTTTGTTCTCAGTAGAAGAAGCAGGGGCCACAACCTCAAAGTGTATTTAAAAATCTTTCACCAGCCTTGTCTTTTGCACCTCAGCGAAGCATACTTTTTTTTTTTATATATATATTTGCTTTTTTATTTCTCAGATGTCTGGCATTTTTTGCATAAATCGGAAATGTGAAACCTCCTCATTTCACAACTTCCTCTCCGATGTCTATTCCACTGTCAAAAAAGAAAGAAAGAAAAAAGACTGCAGTCACTTCTACTCCTCTTCCACTCATTTTAATGTTAAGACAAGTGGCAAAGGGATAATCAAATCATAGCACAGAGAAACTACAAACCAGTGACAAAGACAGCAACGATACCAACATGACTGCACTGTAAGCGCAACGACGGCAGTCAAGGGAATATGAAGATCTAGAAGCTGTTTGATCACCAGCTGTTTGATTATGCTGGAACAAGCACGACCACGTCAACCTTGAAAAATGAAAAACTTTAAAGACCTGACTGCGAGGAGTTAGCATGTAGAGTTTAAAAAGGGCACAGTAATGGCAAAGACAACACATGCAGCCCGGTGGTCTGATGTGGTGTTTCTTTGCCTTCATGGGAGCTTTTTTATGTTCGAATCTGATCATTTCTGATAATGTGGCCTGGAGGTTCACAAGCCAACGGGGCATGAAGAAGTGTGGTTTTCTCGTTTGCTTCCCTCCGTCTATCCCCGTCTTGCTTACGCACACTCGCGCAAGATCTCTCCAAATACTCACCATTGTAGCTAATGGGGTTCTGACATCAAACGCTTCCCAATCTGAAATACTACTAAATATAGACCCTTTCTTTTCATCGGATTTTCCGAAAATTCTTACTCCCTTTGCCTCTCCTTAGTGGTTTCTCCATTAATAGCTTTTCATTCTTCCTATAATGTTTTTTTTCTTTCTTTCTCTTTTTTCTTTTTCCCTTTCTTGGTTCATTTCACACAGTCTTCCACCCTTTCCTTCCTCTCCTCCTTCTTTCTTGCCTTTCTTCCCCTCTTTCTTCTGCTGTTGTTCAAGGTTTATTACAGGTTTAGCTGTGACAGATGTGTCTCACTTTGCACAGAGCAGTAGCAAGCAGTTCTGATTGGGTAATTAGGCTGATTGGTGAGTAATAATAAAAAAGGAAAAGGGGTAGAAGAGGACAGGACAACAGAAACAGGGGGGAAATAAGAGGCTGATCAGATTACAATCACGCACGAAAGGGAAGTAAAGGAAAACACAAGAAAGTAGAATAGAAGAGAAAGGAGAGGAGAAAAGAGGTTTGAGAGACGTGTGTGCCACTTGGTAGTCATCACAGAGAAGCTTTCTCCATTCAGGAACTCGGCGTGCAGCTGTCGCTTCGGGGAACTGATCACACACACTCAGTCACAGATACAAATGCACACACATACACGCATGCACACACTATCCTTCTCTCTCACACACACATGCACTCATGCTTTGGGCTGCGCTTTGAACTGATCCCTGCCACTGGAGAGGCACACACACAGAGCTGGCTGATAATAATATTATCCTATGGCCTTCATATGGTAATATGGTTTTATTGCTATGAAGAAATATGAATATTATGGCTTTCAGAGGCAGCTTAGGGAATTACATGGCTGTCATGCTTCTCAGCTTCAACAGAATATTTAGATTCTCTATTTATCTTGGGTCTCTGGGCGGGAAATCTATTAAGTTATTTACCTTTGCCATGAGACACGCCGGCATGTTGTATATTCATACCTGTGAGACTTGACGAAGGCAAAATGCTAAGACGCCTCGAGATGCCACTGAGGGAAGGTCAGGGCTCAGTGGGGCAGACTGGAACACATCTGGAGAGAAAGGATTGCGTGAGACAGGCCATGGCACGATACAGCAACCAAAACACGCGGCAAGATGAGAAAAGAGCAGGTTAACTCAGACACCCTTGCCAGCATGCAGGATAGTGTAGTCTAGGGGATATATTGTACAATACAAATTCAGAACCAGACTTCTGAAAATAAAGCTATTCATCAAGCTATCATGCTCATTCAGTTTTCTGCAGCAACCTATTTAGGCGGGTATAACCCCAGTTTATCTCCTGTTCCTCTCATTTGTCACGTTCAAGTTCAAGAATTTGGGTGCATTCTCAGTTAGAAACATGATAAATATGAGCTTATTCACTCGTTTACTGAAATGATCTCCCTTTTTATTCCATTAACTTAGAAAAAAATCCCATTAGCAGCTGGTATGGTCTTTGTTTTTGGTGGGCAATTAATTCGTATTTGCCCCTTCATGGCAAAAAGAACCTTCAGTACGTATTTTAAATATGTGCTTGATAATAGTTAAACTTTTTCTGATGACAAAGCCATAACATGTGAGGAGTAAGGACTGTGTTGTGCTCTATACTGTTGAGCTAATGATGAAAACACTTGTCATGTCTAAGGAATATAATGCAACCAGCATATACCTCACGCCTGACACCCTAATGACACTGGAGCCCATTATTATTACAAGTGATAAACACACATTTACAGCACACAGACACTCTCACACAAGATGAATGTGGTTAGACAGCTCTGTTCTGAGCTGTCTTTGTCAAAAATGACAGGTTTGTGCTTTTGATGATCAAACCAGCAGCATTGTTTTGACCGAATTCGATGCAAAACATTGCCAAAATGTGGTTGGATGTATGGGTGGGGTTTGCGCTTTGTGAATAGCGAGGCGAGACAAGCAATGTCCTTGAAATGGCGAAAACAATTAGTAGTCTTCAACAAGAGATGCATATTTTTCTTCCTGCACAAATGAATGTTTCACTGACCATCATGGTATTTAATTATGGTGGGGAAAACGCCATAATTAAACCATGATCATCGGGTGAAAAATGTTTTTGCAAGGATTTCCAAGGACCAGTCATTAATCTTGACTTATTCTGACATTTGCATTTGTCAAAAAATTGCTTTTGCATCAAACTAAATAATAAAAAAATATACTGCATCCCTAAATGCATCATAATATTATTTTAGCAATGCTGAAAGACATGAGATAATTATGTGTTTTTCTCTCAAAGCAACAGGGTAACTATGACAAATGCATTTGGTTCTTCCCTCCACAGTCCCTCTATGTATAACAACTTTTTTTTTGTCTTTACAATGTACACAATTACAAGAGGTTTCATCAGTTCTACTGGCTGGTGCAGTGTTTATAACATTTGACCTGTGTGAGAAATTGACATCACACAGTGGTGGTGTAAGAGTCATCAGTCACATGAATGGACAGCACTGTAAGACCAGCTGCATACTCCAAACTAAATTGAAGCTGGCATGTTTTCACAGGCAAGATTACTGGTTTGTGAACAGAAAAGGACGCCACATTTCTACCATAATATGCACAGGCAGACAAGGCAGACTTGCAGAAATGCTCAAATGCCTTGTTCACTGCTCCCTACACAGTCGCCTATAGTTTTTAAAGGCCACATTATTGTTTGTGGACTTTATATGTTAGTAACTTCATGTTTACTTTATGTTTTTTTTGCCAAGCTCTTCCAACTGTACAGGACATTGAATGAACACAAATAAGGTGCAGTAATTGTATTCAGTTGCAATTTTGATGTATAGGACTATGTATGTTCACAAATTGAGAAACCACAAACCAATATTGAACACTGTATATATTTGCCAACATGACAACACATATACTGCACTTAGAAATGCATTACAATTACAACAGAAATGTTTGTCTTTCTTTCTAAAATTCTGTGAAGTTGGATTTCCTAAAAGCACTAGCTTCACACAACCATCTGCACGCATGCATACACACAAAGGAATCAGTGTGACCTATTCCAGTCTTTCTAAGCTTTGTGCACTTGTGCATCTTTAGCTCTAGAGATGTAGACTTCAAATATCCAATTCCCTCACATCAGTCCCTTTCAATTTCCGAGATAAGTAATCTTAGATAAACTGAAACTTCTGATTCCACGCTGCATACATTATTCGATTCAGATGTGCAGTCTATGAAGATTTCACAAGGGGATAAAGAAATAAAAATAGACTGTATTGTAACAGATATAGAGTTCAAAGGAGAAATCTTGCATAATCTTGGAAACTGTTACGCAGATAAGAAGACAGTGGTCTGACTTGAAAGTGTATGAACTGTTGTAAAAGTTATTCTAATGTCAGAAATGCCTCTTCTGAAGGGTGAGTTGTGTTTGGGCGAGTGGCTATTTTTGCTTCTCTGCAAGGTTAACACAAACATACCGAAATATAAAATATCAGATGTGGGATGTTTTAGCCATTTAGTTCACTCTAATAAACTGCTCATGGCAGATGTTTCTCCTGGGTGCTGGCAGAAAAAACAAAAGCTGCGTGTGGAAGACTGCAAACAAGAAGAAAACAGGATAGTGGTACAAACTGTTTTGCAACCTCTGAAATTAAATCATTTGTCAAACCACTTCTAAAGTGATGTGTAAGCCAGAGTTAATTTGCTGTATTAGGTTGGCTGGAGAGCGCTTTTGTAGCCGAATTACACATCATAGGACCTCTTCTGACTCTACTGTAGTTCAACACGCAACTCGTCCTCAGTGCAGCTACAAAACAGCCATAGAGAGTTTGTGTCTGTCTTTATTCTTACAGTGTAATATAGATTTACAGTAGCATTGGAACATGGGCAATAGGCCAAAGAGACACACAGACTTTAATCTATATGCTGTGGGTCCTCACTTACTTCTATGTTAATCACTGTAACAGCTACGGCACAAAGGGCCATTATGAGGGTGCCGCGTTCACACAAAATCCTATTAACAAGGAAATTGCTGACTCTTCCAGTGAATAAACTGTTCTTATTCATGGGACAAAATCCCAGTTAGCTGACTGTGTACAGCAAGACAGGGAGTAAAGTAATGAACACCTGCACTTTTTAAAGTAACAGGTCAGATAAGAAATTGCTTTGGAATAGCTTTGTCCGTTTTCTTTAAGATTTTAAGTCACTTTGAACTTGTGGCAGTTGTGTTAGTTCCATATGTATAACTCCAACATGAGACGCCTTAATCGCCATGCACAGCAAATGCACAGATGGGTGGGTTTTCTGTTTTTTTTTATTTTGGTGACCAAGCTACAGAGAAAACTAAACTACTTTGTTCCACAGAATGTCCTGACACAAGGTCTAAAGGCGGTGTGGCATCGCCTTACTTGTCTTCATGACCGCTCTTTGGGTAACTGCCAGTAGTCACATATTTATGACACACTTCCAACTGAAAGAAAAGCCCAATAATAAAAGCTCCTAACTTTCTGTGCTCTGAAAACAAGTCAAAAACAGTAGAATGTGGAGAGGCAAGAGAACATCTGGGGTTTGATGTTTAAGGTTTTATAGCAGTAATTATACACATACAGTACTTAGGTGAATGAAAAGGCAGTGTGTGCAACATTGTCCACTCAATTTATATTTTGATGAAGACAAAAAACAGTGAGTCACTGCAAGTCTACAGTTTCTCTTTACATCTTTTCCCATTGAACGTTAGCCCATGTTGGTCTCAGTATCTGGAATATTTAGTTTCTGTTGACCTCTGCCCTGTGGTCTACAGGGTTAAGCGCTGTAATCTGTCCAGTTCTGCCTTGGTTACAAACCCAGCTGTTTGGCCTGACCTGGTCAAAAACCTCTGACATCAAATTGCTGTACTTTACTCCCAAACAGCTGATAACCTAACAGATTCTATACCAGATAACAGCTCAGGAAGCATTGAAAAATCACTGTATACTTTACATAGAGATCTCTGTATCTAGTGTGCTGAGGTTTTCCTTTCTTTGCATCCCTATATCTATCAAAATAAAGAAAGCTTAATAACTTAATATTGCTTTAGGCAGTACTGACGTCTCACTTGTACAGTAAGTATGAACACCCTACCAAGAGACTCTGTTATACAATTTTAAAAAGCAATTTCAATTCAGACAACAGCAGGCAAGTGTGACAATTGATGATTTGTGAGTGCTGTACAATAACATCTTATTCCTCTCTGATTTACATCCATCCCTCCATCTATCCACTATTAATAGCACCATCTCATCTCGGCTTAGCTGCCTGCCTGCAGACCTTCTGTTCTCTTACTTACTAATTTGTCTGTAACAGAAGCCACAGCACTGACCACACACACACACGCACAAATGCATGAAACATACACACACCAGTTCCAGGGTATATGTCCATGTTCCCAGCTGCATAGTGTTTGTGCATATTCAAAGACGAGAATATGATAAGCACTCAGTGAGCACATGTGCACAGACAAACACAGACATGTGCATGCTTTTGCACAGATACAGTAAATTATACACACAAGACACTCTGCAGTGGTTCTGCAACAAGGTTGACAGGGTAATCCATCTCCATTGTGAGGTGCAGTGTACTCTGGGAAAGCAGGCTGGACACAACATAAGTGAGTGGCCAAAAATACACACACACACACACACACACAGACACACATACATACACGCACACACACATGGATGCATGGCTGGTATTGAGTGCAAAGATCACATGAGTGGATAATTTCCAATTATAATCTGATGAATGATGGTGCACAGAACCAGGTTGAAGGTGATATAGCAACAATATATCAACTATCGCTGAGCCAAAAGTGCACTATATTCGTGGCTACAGCATCTGATCAAATGCTTGGTACATTCAGATTGCAAAAAGAAATCATGCGATTTCTTTTTATACTGAAGTGGTATTGATTGCTGGTTTTAAAAGCATTCACATCCCTGTGGTATCCCAGCAGTGTTGCACACGCATAACACTCTCACCTCTGCAGAAGTAATTATCGCTCGCAATTTGATCTGATTTCATATGGAAATACCAACATTGTCACCGACAGACAAGCAACCAACTTTGAGTCAAACCCTTTAGTAAAAGGCTGCATGTGGAGGCTCTCATTATTGTTGGCATCTATTATTTATTCATTGAGTAACCACTGATATCATCTGAAAAGAACATTCTTGTTTCAGGGCTATTCTATTGGATTGTATTACAGTGTAAAGGCTGTAAAGGTGTTGTCTTCACATCATGCATGTGCAGTTTACACTTTAAGTTTAGAGGATATATTATGTCTTTCACAGTATATCAATTGTATGTAACTAGATTGCTGCTTCAGCGAGAGTGAGCTTTGCTGATAGTGAGATCAAAGGTTGCCAGTCGGAGGCCCTTACAGTAAATTAGATTATTTTGAAATGCCTGAAGAAGTAACATCACAGAGCCAGGACCTGGGTGGAGGGCTGCATTTGTAGAGGTATCATTCAATGGGCAATTAAGGAAGAAAATGAGATGACATTTGCTTGCTCAGAGGTTTTGTCCATGCCTTACCTTGTTAAGCCACAGAGAGCAAACTTGGGGGCAGGATCTGAACTCATATCTGGAACTTCTATTATCATTTTGAAAAATGATTCCCGTCTGGGGTATTAGCAGAACATGTGGGTCACCGGGTGACAGAGAGTCTTCCACAGGAGTACGTTGTTTCTGGAAACGCTTTTGCCTTTCTAGACGTACTGAGGAGCGCTCTGTTGAGCAACTTAAATTAAATAAAGCTAAGCCTGCATCTTGAGTGTTTCCTCATGTCTTTAAACAATGATACATTCTAGTCAATTTCCCTCCTAACTCTCACCTCATTATCTTCTCACTCCCCAAACAATCCTCACTAACAGCTACTTCCTTCTCTCTTTTTTCCCTTTCTATTGACTCATGTCTTCCAACTTGTGCAGTTTTCTGTGATCATTTCTCTCCTGTCTTTCTCCATCCCTCTTATTTATGTGTGTGTGTGTGTGTGTGTGTGTGTGTGTGTGTGTGTGTGTGTTTGGTGATTTGCGTTGCTAATTGCTTCAGATGGGGCTGTAATAACACTGCCTTTTGTAAGTTCTGAAATTGTTGAGTTCTTACAACTGCGAATCTGTTTGAGTGTGTCTGACCACTGTTATTATTCTGCTTTTTGATGTCACATGCTTCAGTGCAAATGCTGCAAACGTTGTTGTTGTCAGTAATGTTTTCCCTTATCCTGTAAATGCATTATGTACGCAATGAAATAGAGGAGCTTAAGCTGGCTTTAGGGTACTTTGATCACATCTTGTTTTCTCTGACTGAAGAGCACATACTTAATCAGAAGAAAGTCCACTTTAATTGAAAGGTTGCTCAAGCTCATTGCTTTCTTCAAACTGGGTAAACACTGTTAGATTATAGTCTGTTAAATTTGCAATAAACACATTAGCAAAATACACTTCCTTGTTTCCAGTGACTGGGTGTGAAACGCAGAAGAAAAAATAGACTGTGAGAAATGAAAAGGAGCCGTCTAATCTTCACAGATAGAGTCGAAAGAGTCTGTGAAGATGGACGTGGGGTGTTTTTGCATTATGTGTTGCTAATTACTGCTTTCTTCAGAACTCTCCGGTGTTACTGAAGCGAAGAGAGACTTTAAACGGCGCTGCTGTTTTCATTTCCTCCAAAGGAATGGCACCTATAACTGTTTGAAGGGCTTTGAGCATCTCTTGCATTTTCTTCCCATAACTAATGACCGTCCTCTTCAAAAGAGTACATTCAAATCCCAGCATTTCCCGCATAACATATAACGACAGAGCATCCCAGTCTGCTATAATATCTGCCCTAAACACGTTGAGAAATACTCTGCCTGGGAGAAGCTGATTGATTCACAAATGCAAAGCGGAGATCATACTGTCAAGCAAAACAAAGAGACTGTCAGAGTGTGTTTGTGCTTTACTTTGCAAAAACATAAAAACATAAACATTTGTCACTGCTGGAGACATCCCCAATGTTGTTCTGACAGCTTTTACAGTTACTTGTTACAAAATGAATATCAATGCAGAACTCTCTAGTGTAATTACTGCAAAATGGTGCCAGATGCATTTTGTCTATTACCTCTGACTTTCAGACATAAAGAAACAATATACAGAATTGTAAGGACCTGACATTTAGTGCAATGGAATGCCATGTGTCTAGGAAAAAGATATGTCTATCTAAAGAAATGTGTTAAAAAAAAAGATATTTTGGACACGTTTGCTGTGCATGGATGGTGGCGGGTTGGCATTTGGTGGGCGAATGCAATGTGTGGTCTGAATTACCGGCCAAATTTGACGGTTCTGCTCTGTTTTTCTCTATCCTGCAAATGTAAGAGCTTTGTCAAGACTGAGTCACTTGTCATTCTTTGTGATTAATAGTTTTCTTAATGGAAATCAAAAAGATGCATGAATGCAGCATGCTAAATAGAAATGTTCACAGATTCCAACCCCTGGAGTTACTTTTGCATATGATTGAAGGGACATGGTCTGTCAGGCATCAGTGTGCGTGGTTTTATGTAGTTTAGTAAACTGCAACTCTCAGTCCTGTTCTTTTAAAACGACCCTTATCAGCACCACCTAATCCCCACTAGTAAAGGCCCCTTCATTCCAGTCAGAAGTGGGCAGTTCCATGTGGGTACCAACTGGATTCTGGATTCTCAGTGGGAGACCACACTTGTGTTTGCCCAAATGGGTACTGAATGGGTTCAGATTTGGTTTAATGTGAAGCCATCAGGACAATATACTGTATTATAAGTGTATGTATTGGCCCGTTTGTCCAACATGGACATGACATGGATTTTAAGTCATTTAAAAGGCTTCCAAAACTCCAGTAAACCAACAAAACCAATAAACATCAAAGCTAAATTCACAAACATGTCACCTGTCTTTGTGTCATTGTTCCTGGAATCTTTTGGACTGTTATTTGAGCAGGTCTGAAAAAAAGTTGGATGCAGGACTTTGCATTGCGGTCAACATCCTAATGCTAGATTAAGTCATCTTCCAGGATGTCTGGCACATCTATTTTGAGTCATATCTTTTCAGCGGTATAGTATTCAGACTAATGTGCGGGAAGAGACGTAGAGAATGAGGCCGTATAAGACAGCCAGTCACCATCACTGAGTTTCACTGGGTTGGGACAGAACTGTCAAGCTCTACCCTGCAACACAGGCAGACAGCATCCATGTGTTCTTCCTCTTGTGTTATTACCTCTCTATAGCTGAACAAGCACGGCAGTAAGAAGTGGTGGGTGACTGATCGCCATCATCCTCACTGAATGAAAAATGCATACATCCATAATTGAATGGCCTCAAAAACACACACAGTCTGGATGTGTGGGGCTAACCAAGTGAGGTGTGTCTAAATGTGTAAAAAAAGAACTGTTCCGTTGCTGTTCATGAGTTGGTGGAACAAGTGAAGGATGTGTACATTTAAAAAAATCACCATTGGTACCAATTTCTGCAACATAAACGCATTAGAGATACATTACAATAAAGCCATCATAAAACTGAGTAGACAGGATGAGGGATGGATGATGGGTGAAAAAGCACAAAGCGAGCATGGAGAGATCGAGGAAGGGGGACTGCAAGATCGATGATCATGAGAAAAGCAAAGGATTGAAAATGAAAGCAAGAGTGTGTGTGGTGTGCGTGGGGGTGATTAGAAATGAGAATTGCATCCTTTGTAGGAAACATGCAATATAAATAAAGCTTAAAGAGAGGGGAGGCAGGGAGGCCGAGGCAATGACAAAAAGAGGGATGCGTGATAGAAAATTGAGAAGCGACATGACTGAGAAAAAATCCATTAGTTACAGAGGACGATTGACGGCTATAGACTAAATCATTAAAACGTGTAGTGAAGGAGGGCAGGTGTGGAGTCTCCAGAAGCAAGTGATATACAGTATATAATGTGATGTATGTACGTGGGTATAAACGTAGGAATGATGGAAGATGAAGGGAGAGAATTATTGAGAAAACAGGTGAATAGTGCGTTTGATGATGGGGGGGGGGGTATGGCAGGGGCAATAATCAAGAGTATTGGAGAGAAAGACATTGAATGACAGAAAAACATTGAGAGGGAGTAAAATGAAAAGCCAGATAGAATAACTGAAGTGTTTGTGTGCATGTGAGGTATAGCAAATTATTGTTTCTACTCTGCGTTTTACATTGTGGGAGGATGGAGAAAATGAAGTATCAAATTACAGCATATCTAATTTTAGCAGGCTTGTAAGACTGAATCCACTTGCATTTGTTTGTTTGTATGTGTTTGGCAGATTTGCTTTGCAGGATAATACAAAGGGAAATCTAAGATAAAGAGAGAAAAGCACGTAGCAACACTGGGTCTATTTTATCTTGTGATGCTGTGGCGCTTTGACATCCTCTGATAAAAACTGTTTTAGTATCAAGGGAGGAGCAGAATGCAGGAGTGGTACTGTACACAGGCCTCCTATTGAATGCAGGTTCAGTGCTATTGATTAGCCAGGTAGTCAAACTGTGCAGGCTAAAATGCTGCTGCCCACTGGTACACACATGTATCACACCGTGATCTTTGAGTCGTGTCTGTACTGTTCAAAAGTGGATCATAATTTCACATTTAAAATTATGATCTTTGCGATTGTAAATTACATTATAGAACAATCGCGAAAACAAAAGTACCAATATAAAAGTGGTCTGCTATTTTGCCCGACGTCTTGACAATCAGCTTGATTCATTTGTATCTTATTGAGGATGCATTTAATTAAATGTAGCTGTGTTGTTACTATTATTATTATGATTATTATAGTTTCAATCGTGATTCTGCTCTATCATCTCATCGCAGACAGAGGTCAACATCTATTGCAATTACAAATGTGATGCTTCAGGTGCTGTTTTTGCCACATCTGTCGGTCCTGAAGGCATTTAAGTGGTGTAAACTGGAAAGAGAGGTTTTGTCTGACAATTTGTGATGGAACTGTGCCTGTCCCCAGTGTGGCGAGAGTGTCGCCATGCACAGCACTCTTGTTAATTTGCACTGGATATACTAAAAAACTAGTCTAGAATAATAACACACCAGTTTGATAAGAGCACAGGACGAGTGCTTATTTTACAGCTCAGTTCATTGCTCACAGTTGAGACCACAGATAGAACATGAACCTGCAGCCTTGTGTCAGCTGAAAAGGGAGTTGAAGAAGCCTTCGCTCAGCATACACGCTTTTGTCGATTAGAGATGCATGTAAGACTGTTACAGATGTTAACCTTTACTTTGCTTTGCTGGAATATTTTCCATAATCAGAATAAAAAAACAGTGTGCTGTTCCCAACATGTGGATGTTGTAGCCATAATGCAATCTTGATACCAAAACTGCAGTGTACCACCGTGTTGACACTCTGCACTTGTATTACATCTTCCCAAAATATTGAGCAAGAGCCAACGAGGACAAATCCCCAGTGTGCTTCCAGAAAATGCCAGTTCACCATGCACCCGCACGATGATAGAGCCCATTGTGAGCTCACAGTATTGTGTCATTTAGTCCAGCTCCTGAGCACTGCCATGATCTAGGCATCACTCTCGTCTCTCTTTCCTGACTGTAAGTAAAAAAAACAGTTTTCTTTTAAAGGGAGTATTGTGCTCAACATCAGCGTGGCTGTAGGACTGTATGTTCAAGTCAACAGTGTAAGCAGAAATCACAGAATTATACAATATATACATACACAAAAATTCTGTTAGTAGTATTGGTCCATTTTATTTATTGTCTGGAAAAAGTAACGCTTGAATACATGAATGGGACACAGGCTTTTAACCTCATAGACGTTTCTTTCGCTTGCACTTGCAAAAAGAGTGACCCTTTATTTTGCCAAACACAGTCATAGACAGTAGCTATTTCTATGTGTCTCATCATGAAAAGACAAATAATCAATGTGAAAAGAAATAATAATAATAATAATAATAAACTTTATTTATATAGCACCTTTCATACAAGAAATGCAGTTCAAAGTGCTTTACAACAAAGATACAAAATGCACAAAGTGCTTAACACAATAAAAAACAGTAAAAAGTGCAAGAAATCGGAAACATCACATTTAAAAGAAAACAGAAAAAACAGTTAAGAAAAGTAAAACCTTTAAAAGAAAATGCAGCACCACACAAAGGTTCTTTCATTACTAATC
>JAVQJF010053831.1:0-11712 GCA_036023855.1 Gadopsis marmoratus | reverse complement strand
CTTTTAAATGTGGTATTTTTATGTTTGCCATTTCTTATACTTTTTAAAGTTTTATTTTCCTTAACTGCATTTCTGTTTTATGACATTTTCTTGTGTTGAGCACTTTGTGCATTTAATATCTTTGTTGTAAAGCTCTTTGAACTGCATTTCTTGTATGAAAGGTGCTATATAAATAAAGTTTATTATTATTATTATTATTATTAATAAGATTTACCTTAACATTACAAAGAAAAACGGTATATTGGTAGTATAGACGTTTAAAACTTTAAATAATGAGCTACATACATAATTACAGTTAATTACTATAATTTTACACAAATGCATAAGAAAGCCGGAATAAATTTCTCTGTACAAAAATGAGAAAATAACATAACTTGCAATTATTGGCAGAACTAAAATACCAGCTGGGATGTTCATTTACAGATGTACAGACTTGGAGGAGGGACAGCGCTTGGTATTTCCTGAGCTTCTGTGTGTGTGTGTATATATATATATATATATATATATATATCGAGAGAGAGAGACTTCATGGCTTGCAGGATTACATCAATATTCTAAATAATACTTATGTAATATGTCTCATAAATTTCCATTCCATCATTACAGTTTCTATGTGGTGTGTGTGTGCAGCAGCATGCCATTATATACAATTTTTTGGTTTACTTTAGTTTTTTATTGAAGTTCTGGGAACAATTACATACTTCCAGGTCCAAATATTTACAGCATCACTTTTTTCATATTTTTGAACAACCTTAACAAAACCCCAAATCAGCAGGAGTCGCAACTTTACACACACGATACAAAAAAACCACACTAACACAAAATAAATATGCTGTAGTCAGATCAAATGTTGTTAATTAGGTAGAATTTAGTCCAGACCAGAGGGGTCCACCATGTCCAACGCTGGTTGCCATATCTTCAGAAATCCCTCGAAATTGTGCTGAAGAAGGTCTCAGTGCCTCCAGTCATCCAGTGCAGGGGCGTCTGTAGAAATCCAGAATTTGAGAATTGTCTTTCTTGCTAAATAAACAATGTTCACTGTTTTTACTGTTTATTACTGAATTCATAAAACACACTATTGACACTGCAACAGCCAGTGAAGCAAGAATGCAGCTGAGCTAGAGTGAATGAGCGAGAGAGCGAGAGAAAAGAAAAGTAAAGAGTCCGAGTGGGGAAAAGAAAGAGAATGGGACAGTGGTTAGTGACAGGCTCACAGTCCACAGAGAATCTTTCTCACTTTTCTTGGTGAGACTTGGCGCTGTGCATCTGTGAGCTAGCAGAGCTGGGCAGCAGGTGAGGATGATTGACAGCTTGGATTTTTATATGGAATCATCTGGCTGTGTTTGTTATGTTTTTATTCTTTTCTTTTCTCTGTGTGCATTAGGCAGCGGAACACAAACAGGCCGAGAAGGGAAAAAAAAAAAAGTGTACAAGCCAAGGCATAGCTGCCAAAAAAGTTCTTTGAAAAAGTGGCCCATGTTATACCCCGTGTTTACAGCTCTAAACTAACTTTGGCAGTGGTGACAGAAAAACAATGTTTCTACAAAATGATTATGCAAAGAAAATATACAGAGTTATTATTTTAAACTTAACTCATATATGCAATAGGCTAACGTACGGTAGAGTATATGCTTAAATATGACAACAATAAGTCCAAATATTGTTAAAAAAATAAAGGTTACAGACAACGATATCATATAACCTGGCAACAGCATCTAGTAAAATTTGAGTTATTTTAAGCCGTTTGACTGTCTAAGCTGAACCCAGTGTCCCTGTTTCCCTGTCAATCCTTTGGTCAACCTCAATTATGACAGAAAACTAAAACATAGACCATCCCAGAAAAATGTCTTCTCAGCACTGTCCACTCGGTAGCTGCTCTGGAAGCTGTTGATCACATATAATCATCAGCATTACTTGCTTCGGGAAAAATGAAAATTTGAACATATGCTGGTTAAGAAGATGTGACATGATCGAAAGCTCCAGGACAGCTACTAAATAGATTTTTGTGGTGACTTTTCCACCATCAAGAATAAATTCTGCACCTCAGAAACTCCCTGAACTCCGCGTTCAAAGTGTCCTGACTTGTGATTATTAATCACTTATGAAACTGTCGCCTGCTCATGTTTATTCTTTTGATTATGTATTGATTAATGGTTTCATAAAGACTCTAACACGGATAATCAGTGTTTCTCCAATTGTATACACTCAATTTAACCCCGCCTTTTCATAATACGTTGCTTGACTTTTCAGGTGAATTTTACAATTTCCTCGCAGAGAAAATATATTTCATTCAAATGTGGCTCATCATGCCACGATCAGCCCTCCCGGCGCTGCCTGCTTGCAAAGTTTGCAGCCCGGAGTTTGGCACCTTAGCCTCCTCTTCTTGTTGGAGAGAAGACATCAGCAGGAGGATAGCCTGCTGTCAGACCTGTCAGTGGAACACACCTGGCTGCTGCAGTGTGAGAGGACTCGACTGAGGCCGTCCTGAGCACAGAGCAGAGGAAGCAGAGGCCTGCTTATGCGCCGCTGCAGACACAATAGGCAGGCGCTGAGTGGCAGGAGGGGGCTGTCACACCGGTGTAGCTCATAGCAGGAATGTAAGAAGTGAACTGTAATTATAAACAAAGCAAACAGTAGGATGCCCTGAGGTCTTGCACCAGTGCCTGTGCCATTAACCAGCACTGCGTGCTTGACTCAGTCATTTTAAAGCCTAATTCACACGGTACCAGAAGAATCTGGACACTTAAATGTGACTCATAAATGTATTTATTTTATTGTATTGTTTGGTACAGGATGGACAGAGTCTGTAGTTACTCGCTGATTTGATTGTGCTCCTTCTCTCAACAGGTTCGCATGCTGAGTGGTTAGATGAGCCTCCTTAAATTCACCTAAATTCATATTGGTGTCTGAACTCCAGTCAAGCTATACAGCCAGTGGTTCCCAAACCGTTTTGTCTGGCACAGCCCCACAGCCCCCACAGCCATCAGATGAGTGCAAGTAAACCTTCATCATTCATCTTCATCGTGAAGTCCTTACCACAGTGGCTTGGGTTCGAGTCCATCCTTTGCTGCATGTCATCCCCTGCTACTCTTCAGCAGCCATTATAATATGAAAGGCAGAAATGCCCAAAATATATCGGGGAAAAAAGAAAAACCTTTATCAACTCCACCCATCCCATCATGTTCCAAATGTGTTCATTTGAATAGGTATAATTTTTGTATAAACTGGATATTGTTGCAACGTTTTCGCAGAAGACATAATGATCCTCGCGTTACTAATGTTGATGTTCGGTCCGGGTTTTATTTCAGGAGTGTGGATTCGTGCTGCTACCCAGCGGCGTCAGAGGAAGGGTAGTAGTGCAGAGGGCCAGGCAAAAACTGCTTGTAATCATTTTGAAATCATTATCACACCAGATCAATTAGGGCTTCTGTATATAGTAATGGAGGCTGAGCTCCAGAGCAGCAGCTACTTACAGACCTGATGTGCATCACATTTCTGTCCAGCTGTCGAAACTTTAAAGCTGAAGGGGTCAACACGTTAAGACGGAATATGGCACCATCATAATTAATGTAATTAATAATTAATGGCTGGGCAGAGCGGGGGGGGGGATTAAAATTTTGTTTTTCCAGCAGGTTTTGTGTGCAGCAAAAACATTAGTTTTTCAGCCATGAATTATTATTTTCCATTTTCTTATTGTTGACCCCCTGGAGCCTGCGTGACTGCGTGACTCCCCTGCTGCTACCACTGCTGCATGTTTCCCAGTAATGTTTTGGTTATTTATTATGACAATGAAATACGTAAGACAAGCCTCAATCTGTAATCTTATATGTATGTATGTACACATTTTCCTCCTAAGCATATTTTTTATCCAAATCATCATTTCTGTTTAATCATCTGAGCCACTCTACAGTCTGGTTGGAAGCCACTGAGCAAGGCGTCTAAAATCTTTGACTTTTCAGCCCAATTTATCCCACTGTTGTCCTGGACCTCTAGACATGTTTCCGCTTGCAAAGTCGCGACTGACACAATTAGTACTAACACAGAAATGTAAAAAATAAAAATAAAAGTAAAAAGTTGGGAAAACAGGGAAATCCCCCAAAAAACAACAAAAAAGAAAGAAAAAGAAAATCCATCCACCCTGTTACTGAAGCGCCAGTGTCCTCAGGATTGTTGTTATCAGATGACCTGTATGTTTGGTGACATGTGGTAGGTGATTAGCGGTAGAACCTGTACCGTCCAGAACCAACACACGGCCGTGTTGCGTTGTAGCTGTAGTCACACAAACATAAGCAGAAGGAGCAGCTAATAACTGTGATAAAGAAATTAGAATCTATGATGATCTATTTACAGTAACCACGGTGATTCAGTTTGAAGGAAAGTAGGTGCAAACACACACACACACCAACACACACACACACACACACACACACACAGCTAATTATCAGCTCTGTAGCCACAGTGTGGAATATATTGCTGTGTTTGGATGCTGAGCAGAGAATAGCATTAGCATACTTTACTCAGCTGACATCTTTGAATTGTCAACAGCCCATCCATCACTAACTGGTCTTACCTAGTCACACACACACAAGCACGTGCGTACACTCACGTGCACAAGCACACACACACACACACACACAGTCATGCATGAATATTATGACGACTGCACGTTCGCCTACACATTAATGGTCCGTGTATATGTGTACATGTCACCGTCTTGCCCACATAGCGTGCTGTCAGCATGAGGCCATTTCTAAAAAGAATGGACTTTACACATTATTATTATTATTATTATTATTATATTTGTATTATTACCATATTGTCAAAGTAGCAATAATGTAAATTCCATATGTATTCCGTGTGTGTTTTATGAAACAACTTCTCAATAACTGTTTAGTACTGTGAGTTTAGTTTACGGCCTTTTTTAAACTTGTAAACAGGCTGTGAGTTATCCTCAGCTTTAAAAGACTGAAAACACAGTGTGAAGTACAAATAATTCCAGAACAATTAAACGTACTTCTTACTCGCTTTATTTTGAGGGAAGTGCCGTTCTTTGCATGCCCTTCTGTTACCAAATTAAAAGACAGACAGGTGAATGCACCAAAATGCACACAGCTGTGTTGCTTGTGTGTTGTTTTAGTGTTGCTTGTGTGTTGTTTGTGTGTTGCTTGTGTGTTGCTTGTGTGTTGCTTGTGTGCCGGACTTTATGATGAGCCTTCGTTCAGCTTCCTCTCTGTTTCTCATGATTTGGTCCCTTTGAGGTTTTAACATAAAAGATTTACATGTAATTTTTTAAACTCTTTTGTTAGACTTTCATTACACGATAGCTCAAATTAGATAAATAAAAAATATAAATCTCAGTGTTCATTGCTGTTTTTCTCTGTTTTCATCACCATCTTCTTTTGATGTAGATTTTTATTTCTAATCTCTGTACATCCTTGATGAGTTACTTGTTGCTGTGTTGTCATGGTGTATATGAACAGCTGGAGAATCCAGCCAAAGCATCTGACACACAGTTATTCTGTGTCATGTTACCTTGGGACCCACAGCGGCTTCCATCCCTGCCATCATGCTCATTCCTCTTACTAATTCCTGATCCTACTCTCCCAGCTATAAAGAAGATGAGGAGATGTATGGAGGGCTGGCTCCTTAGTGGTGTCAACTGTAAGCATCAGTTTGTCCATAACGCTCCTGTAGACTTCATTCACAACCCATTTATCCAACTGTGTTGGGGCATTAGAGCTGAGTGTGTTCTGGCACTGCACGACCAAAGAGTCAGCACTGGACCATATATAGAGGTCATGTCTGGCTGTTTTGTGGGTAGGAAAGATGGCAAGTTTGGCCTTGTTGGGCCTAGTATTTTGCTCTCTGGGCATTTGAAAGCCATGAAAGGCATCATGCTCAAAGCTAAATGATTCCTCTGCTTCTCCACCAGGACCTGCAGCAGCACTATGTTTCTCTGGGTGTCTGTTCTGACAGAGGCTCGTCCAGCTCGGCAGAAACGACCCTCTCTCATCGCCTTCAAATCAGCAGTCAAGGAAAAAGGCCACGCCTATATTGTAGACTAACCTTTCAGGTACTGACCACAACACTGTGCTGTGTTTTCTCAGCTTTTGCTCTGTGGTAGTGAACCTAGTGTAACTTGTCTCCTTCTCTCATTGTTTTAGTGAGAAAGCACATTAAAGAGATAGCACCCACCCCCATCAGAACGTTTTCCCCAGACGTTGTGAGAGGAAATATGGAGGTCCAGCAGAGGCCGCTGGGGTGGTGGAGAATAATTATTACAATTGCCTGTAGTCCCGTGCAGTAGACTCCACCCACTCTGAAATGTGCATTTACATTTCTGTGTGTAATAAGGTTAATAAAGCCAAATACTAGCTATGTAAATCACAGCAAGTTGTGTAAAAACGTTCAACATATATATAACCGGATTAAATAAATAGCAGGGTTTATTGTGTGACGTTGTTGTAAAGAATGCATGGACACTGTGTTTTGGTTCAAAGCTCTTTAAAATAGAATTCTATAAAACAAAATGTTGTTCTGCATGGACATGACAATGTTTCATTCTCAAATGGTCTTCCTCAGGTAAAGGTGACGGTGTCACCAACCTCGTAGACAAGAAACTGATGACACGTCAAACGTTATTTGCAAACTGGATAATTGGCAATATAACAATGTGGCTGATTATCTCACGTCACGTGACCCCTCACACATTAAATCTTATAAAACGTCACATCACCAGCGCATAACAACAGTAGATGCATACACACTAACATAACAAAATATATGAACATATCGCTCCACCTCCCCACACCCGCTCAGGCACTTTCCCCACTTCAGTTAGTTAAATTACAAGTACTCTAAGATACCAGCTAGATATAGCTGGTTACTCTCCGCTACGCAAAGCTCTAGAATAAAGGTCTAACATCAAAGGATTCAATTAGGCCTCTTGGGACAGGTCTATTCAGTCCATCTGTTGCCAATAACGTTCCCTCTATGCCTCTTCCCCTTCGACGTATACTCATACCCTCTATCTCTGTGTATTTAGAGATACAGTATCTTGTATCAGACGATCACCAAGATGGCAGTAGCAGCGGACACTTTATTCGTCTTGTTACTCTGCACCGTCCAAAGATGTGTGTCTCCCGATGAGTATCAGTGAGAGGCAGGCTTCAGCAAACGGTGTAAAGCATCAGAGCGAAAGGCTGTGTGACTCAGTCTCAGATAAGCAGCCAAACACTCAAAAAATCAAACATAAATTGACAGTTGCTACCAAGAGGACACCGTCATGCTGGTAACATGGTAACAGAGTGCTCCTCTCTGCTGACGCTGGCCTCTTTATGCCTCTTTCTGCAGCGCCCCTCCATGTGTCTTCAACCATTGTTTGTGTGGCTGAGTCTGCGCCCAGCCCCATGTTTGTAACAATGTTTATTCGTATGGTCGCCATAAATAATACGTCCTCGCACCTACGGAACACCTCGAATTTCTGTCAATAAAGGCCTCGCGATTCAAACGCTTCCATTCAGATCAGCCAGGCTGCGTAGTTTCATTTTGTGTGTTTCAGCACTTTGTAAAGCTAGAAACAGATAACGTAAGGAAGGTTGGATATTATATTTCTCACTAAACAGCTTTCCAGTACAGTAAGGTTCAGTTTGCTTACTGTCTAACTGGACTAAATCCAAGATGTATTTGGAGTCAGACAATAAATTGTGTCCCGTTTGTTAGATTGCACGAATGGAAAACACGAATGAAAAAATACAACCACTTAAGTACAGCCATTCCAGCGAGCACAGGGAAGAGATTTTACTGTCCAGATGAGGAATGCCTCGCTAATATGACAGACGTATTACCAGTAACGATCCACCAGACAAATGATGCATCAGCCGATTCAATTTAACATCTACATTAGCCGTGTGATGTGATTTAGGGGATGCACGCGCACTCATTTTCCACCCCATTCACACACACCCACACACAGATATGCACTCGCCATCACGCACGTTTCTGCACACTTACGCTGAGTAACACGTGAATGCCCTGCTTTTTATCCCCCCGGTCTCACACACACACACACACACACACACACACACACACACGCACTCAGGCTGATATGAATCTCATGGAGCTGAGCGCAGAGCAGTGCACATAATGATAATAGATGGAGAAAGCCTTAAGATTATTTGACTACCGCGCTAATATTAGCTCCTCGTCCAGCTAGCATGCTGCATGCCTGCCTCACGTTAAGCAAGCCAAACACGTAATAGTTCTTCTTAGACAAATAGCACATTATTTTCCCTCTTCTTTAGATTAGACACTGATAGTCACAGAAGGACAAAGTTATGATTATGTTTTACTTAGTCGTGCAATGATGCACTTTTATAATGATTTTATTATAATTGATATTATATTTAGATATTTATTATTATGATCGATGTGATTAACAGCATTGGTTTGAGCTGGCTGTACAAATGTCTGATGTTTGGGGTTTTAGTTATTTCTGTTTTGGAAATGGAACAGGAGAGTATTAGAACATTCTTCACTAAAATGACTTGAAAACATACGGTGTCCTCTGTCTTCCTCTGGGAGAATACGTGGACCCGTTTGAGGTATTTACACGTGCACTCCTTTGCGCTTAGCGTGCAGTATTTTTATTCATTCTGACTTAAGTCAAATTAATTGCTTACACTCAAACGAATGAAGGTAACAATTTGCATGGACATTTTGGAATAGGATGGCAGTAAAATAAGTTAGAATATCCTAAATGAAGTCATTTGTCCACATAATACTGATTGTCCATACTATAATTGCGTGACATGTTTTAACTCTTACACTTCTATGTACAGCGATTTTTGACTTATTTAATCTCTTTATTTGATACAAATATGGAGTTTGCATGTGAAGACAAAGAGCCTTTGTTGACAAATATCTTCCAGTTGATGATTAATGTATTGTGTGTTTAATTAATGACCTAATTAGGCCCATTATTCCGAATCTCCACTAATCTGAAAAATGTCCCATTAAATACAATAGCATGGGCTTATATTCACTGATCAGACCAACAGGAGTGTGTCTGTCTATACAACCAGCTTTATAAAGTTAATGAAAGTAATTGTTATTCTCCAGTGGGCTAGTTTGTGTCGATATTGTGTGTTATTGCAGTTTTTCGATCAGAGGTAACGGAGGTAAAACTATCTTGATTTTATTCCGAAATTTGTCTGCGACAGTAAAATTGCTTGAAATGCCATTTGCACTGAGGCCAGAAAGATAATCGCAGACTCAGCGCACGGACAGGACCGGCAACATCTGCAGGGAGAGCGTGTATTTTCTGGATAACCGGCTGTCAGATAAATGGGCTTTCGGTCCAGTGGGACATTTTTCGGACTATTCGGGTTTTGGAATAATGGGCCATTGGAACAATGGCATGGCAGCACTGGTTATATATTATGGTGGGTCATTAGACAGATCAACATCAAGTTTTACACAGTTTAGTCATTAGGGTTAAAAATCAATTTAATTAATTTAAATATTTGTATTATACATTAAGCATCTTTGCAATGCAGCCTCTGCTGATCAAACTGTGTAAAATGTGCCTCTGTGACTATACATATATTAGGTTTTTCCTGTCTTTTTCATGTTCTTTATATTTTCAAGTGGCCCACAGGTAACTGCATTCGTTGTAGGAGGCACATTTTTAACACATGAGGAAACGTGGCAATACTGTGTTTTCTCATCAGCCCAGGCGTGAATTGGTCCTCCACCCACTCATGCTGTTAGTCTTGACTCTGTTATTCTTAGTCGGCCCGTCTGCCACTGTGGTCCCACCGGACGCTGTGCCTGCAGACAGACAGTTCCCATTGGGCAAACCATTCTTACCTCCCATCCAGACAGGATGGATTAAATTGGTCATGGTGGAATTTAGCTGCATCATGTTTAATTAACACCAGACATCATTCCATAAGAGCTGCTAGGAGACCTAAACATGCTGAGCTTCCCGTTTGGCCCAGAGGAGTTGGATGACAAAGTGCAATATGGAAACTGTCTGAAGCGTTCAACATGTGACAGAGAGCCAGATGAAGGCACTAAGAGACGCCAACTGCCAAGTCGACCTTTACAAACCTATTTCCTTTTCCAAACTAATTTAGGAACATTCCTACATTTGTAGATAGATGCCCAGCGAGAGTTAGACAATACACTGTTTATTTGACTTGTTTGTGAGTTGTTCTGAGAGTCCCTGAAAAGCTGGAAAAATCAATGTTCTATCATTTTAATAAGGTCTTCTGCTGTACATTTAGTGCGACACGCCTCACAGATAATATTCACATGACATCATGGATGTGTCAAAAACAAATGCCGACCAGCCCATTTGTTTCTTTTGATTTCTTTTTATTGACCAAAGAATTAGGGAGGTAATGGAAACACAGATTAGTTTGTCCAACAAGGAGCAGCCGCTCTAAATTAAATTATAACAGGATTCAATTCTACTCTATTTCTACAATTAAATAATAATAGTACTCCCTAAACCTTAATTAGTATCAGATCTTTCACCCCAAACTTTTGCACTTCCTTTTCATTTAATTTACATTTATATATTTTTGCTGCGTGTTTTACAGTAAGCAGCAAAAACAAACAAAAAAGAAAAGCTTTATTTTATTTAAATGTTTGCAAAAATGGGAAATAATCTATTTGGTGTTAATAATAATTCTGGAATTTTTTTTTGTGCTTTGGAAGGTTTGAGCCTCTCTGCCATGCTGTTCTGCAGAGGGAATTTAACTTTTTTAACAATTCTCTTTCTCTTTATTAACATATTTACTTTTTTAATTCCTTGCTTTTATTCTGTGATGTATCTAGGGCCAGTCTGTCACTGATCAATCATTTATAGGCTACATAGATACGCAGAATCATTCTGTTTCACTTTATCAGAACTTTTCTTTTTAAATGTTGTCATCATGTTTAACTAAATAAACTACAATTAATCCTAAAATGAGTTCAAATGAGTTCTTGTTACTGTAATGTAACTCAATTAAACAGTAATTATATGAGCGTGTGTCATTCTGTCTATATTTACATGCACACAGAATTACTGTGTGTGAAATGAACAGAAATGATGAAGTGGGTGCAACTTGTCTCAACTGTCAGCAGCTGCTCCTCCCTCATGTCCTCACCGGGGTGGACAGGTTTCCTGGACAGGATCAGAAGCAGGCGGAGGAGAGGGACGGGCGTCCGTGAGCCTTCTCAGACCTCGGCTACTTTGTGGAAGGCAGGGGACGAGGGAGAAAAGGAAGGAAAAGAGTGAGGAGAGAGGGGGAAGGGAGAGACGGAGGAGGCTGCGAACAGATGTGGAGAAGGAGAAAGGGCAAAAAAAAAAAAGAGTGAAAAAGGGGGACAGTGACTCGCTCTGTGTGTGTAATGAGCATAGTGAAGCGCTCATGTTGAATCCATCAAACAGAGACGAGACAATAGTGCGGCTGCAAAGGGAGGAGAGAGAAGTCGTTATGGACACAATAGCACATAGATATGTAGGCAGGCCCACACACACACACACACACACACACACACACACACACCCCCCTAGTGAATCAGTGAGCTGAAACTGTCACAGTGAGAGAAGGTTCCAGTGGGCGCCAAGTTGTGTCCCTGTGGATTAGAAAAATGCTGGTGGCATTTGATATGCGCGCACACACACACACACACACACACACACACACACACAGCTAA
>JAVQJF010053826.1:0-14536 GCA_036023855.1 Gadopsis marmoratus | reverse complement strand
CGCTTGCTCATGGTGGAATTGTTGGGTCTATACATATAGAGTTGGTTTAGACTTGCTCTATATTAACAAGTGCTATGAGATAACTCTGTTATGATGTAGCGCTATATAAATAAAATTGAATTGAATTAATACAGGTTTTGGATATGGATATGTTGACAATAAGAAAATGCAGAATCCTGCCAGACTTATCCTTTAACATACCATAATGCTATATATGCCCTTACCAACTCAATGCACCAGCCAACCATTAGAGCCCGCTGCACGGTGTCCTGTGTGAGCTGATTGGGTGGGAGAAGCTCCCTCAGTGAGCCAATCACAGACAGGCCTCGGTTCCTCTTGCCTCCAGGGGAATTGTACACCAAAACCTGAGAGGAAAAGATGCAGATACACGAAACAGCAGTTCAGCACTTGCCAGAAGTAACTCACCAAAAGACATGACTACATACATACATACATACATACATACATACCTCTCGCAACCTGCTCAGAGCGTCAGCCAGCGCAGGATCGGTGAGGTCCCTCTCTGAAAGCTCCTTCACCAGCCCCTCAAACTGGGCTTCAAACAGCTGAGGGTCTGACAGCAACGCGTTTCTGCTGTGCGCCCCATTGCAAATGTCGTCTCCCTGGAAAGACGAGGTGCACAGCAGACGAGATGTGCTCTTTAACGGGCAGACGGACAGCCTCATGCTCGGGATTATTTTAGGGGCAATCATGACCCAGCTCAGAAGACGTCTCATTCCCAACCAACCACCCAAACGTAAAAAGCTGGGGCCGGCAACTAGTTAATCACATGACATTAAGAACTTGTTCCGGTTGAGGAGCTAGTTTAGTCCACGAAGCTCAGTAAACAACAGCAAGGATTAGCTAGCAGCAAGCTCCCACGTCACGAAAAGAAGCGTTAGCTGACATTAGCTTGCATTGTTTTCCTGCACGCAGTCTGTTAACAAGGTTAGCTGTAGCATACCGAATCAAAATATTTTTTGTTCACACACATGCCTCTACATACCATAATGATGCTATCTTATCCCAAACTGCTCAGTGCGATACAGCAAAATGGCTTATCTTCTGTTTCTTCGTCTTGCTGTCAAACTGAAGTCTGTGAACGTCTCCTAAAACCAGGATGTGCAGATTGTAGTTCGCTGTCACGTCGCTGCGTTTTATTAAAAAGCAGCAGAACTAAATCCCCCGACATCCATTGCGAGTGGCGCGTGTGGGCGTGGATTTTAAAGGCTCCACTTGACATTTAGCGTCTTGATTGGCCAGTAACATCGAACCAGGATGGGCTTTCACACTGGCTGACCAATAAGATTTGAAAACAGGCGGGGATTAAGTGGAGTGGGGAGCCTGGGGCGAGACTCAACTAATATTACTGATAGAGCAGAAAACCACAGAGCCCCTCTGGTGTCACATTGTAGAAAAAAAAATTCTATGTGTAATCCGTGCCCTCGGGTTTGCAATCCGTGCGCAGGGACAAAAATAATAAATACATTTAACAAACGAAGAATTTGCCCCTCATAATATGTACAAAATATCAACATAGTTTTTTTTATTTGATGTCTATCATTTATTTCATATTTTGAAATACATCACTTGCATTGGATGTTTTGACACTGCATTTAAAATCTGGAATAGGTGTCATATTTAGATACATTTATTATTCAGGTTTCAAGGCTCTATCCTGTTAAGCCTGCCATACATATATACATTTCTTCAAATAAATAATGTTTTATGCAAGACAGGAGGTAGAAATACAGCTCAGTGCCTTAATAAGGGAGTGTATGGGTGTGCCTGTATCTGTGTGCAGGCTAAATGTGTATGCGTGTACATTTTTAAAATTAGTTACATACATATGAGTATCCAAAATGTGCATTTACTGATATGGAGTCAATATCATCACTTAGTGAGCACACCAAAAAAGACTTTCCAAACAAATAAAAACTCCAATCTGACACAAATATTGATACACTTCAAAATCCAGTATCCAGAGCTGCCAGACCCCTCATATGTTCACTGTCACTGGACTATCAGCAGCCCAATGCTTTTTTAAATTAATTTAACCACCCATCCACAAGTCCTGCAAGTCCAAAGATAACCGTGTCAACACATGGTGTGACGCCCAACCTCGTAACAAATTTGTTTGTACATTTATTGCAACTCTTCATGTCATCAGAGTCACAGTGCAATTCAAACCTCTTTATCGTACAGGATCAGGCTGCTTTAGCCAGTGTCACAGATGTGCCTGTGCACCGAAATCAAATTAGGATGCAGAGGCATGTTTGGAGCCATATGGCAGAAAACTTTGGGAGCGCTGCACATCTTCGACTCTGACCTTCCCCTTCAGCTGTCTGTTAACACAAACACATTTCAAATGGCTACTATCATAGGTCTTGGGTGCAAGAGGAAAAAAGTAAGAAGCATTGTCAAAACATGCAGATAAAGACATTCTGAGGACATGTTACTTAGTTACACAGACATTAAGGATTGAATGCACAAGGTTCCTGCTGTATTTCGGAGGCTGTAGCAAAAACATGCACATATGCAAATCAAACCACCGTGTCCAGGGGCCACCCACAGATAATACATTTCAAAGGCTGAGCATGTGTCTGTGTTGTGCATTAATGTCAATGTTAAAAATGCTGGCTGCCTTTTGTATGAAGGCCAATGTGGAGGTGGAAAACTGTGGAGAAAGTGCCAATCTGAATGGCAAAAAGAATAAGACAAAATTAGCAACTCAGTAAAGGGTTTTCCACGTGAGAGCATTTTTCCTTATCTGTTTATCTTACTTTGTACTCAGCTAACTATATGTTGATTGAGATGCATTTTTCAATGGAAGACAAAATAAGGGTTTCCATGATCACTTCACAGGAGCGATCCTGTGAATGAATAGCAATGTACAAAAGAGCCAGAAGCATATTGCAACCCATAATTGTGTATTAGACTGAGTGTACATGTGAGTGAGTGGTTGTTGTAGCATGAATGCTAGTTGAGTTTTGTCTCCAGTCTTGAGGAAAATATGTTTCCAGATGAGTACTGAGAGAGGGGGTGGAGAATACAGCAAAAAAGATGCTTCTGGTTGGTTGTCTTGGCCAGCTGCGGATTTATATTGTTAGAACAGGGACCACGCTGCCCAGAAATAAGTATAAAGTGACCTTTCACTGATGTTGAACAGTGAAATAGTGTGAGTTCTAGGCTGATGTTCAGAGTGACAAAGAGCACCACTGAATAAGGCCATTTGCACAGTTGGCTTCAGAGAACGGAGGTGACAAATAGAAACAGGAGGGACTAGTACTAGATATCTCCACTAAACTGCCTTAGACTCTCCTTTTCTTCAGCCTGCCTTATGTCCTCCTATCCCAGTATTCCTTACAACCCTGTCATCTCGTATTTTCCTCCTCCTCACAGTGCAGACTCTGAGTAGAGAGCTCCTGATGACCCATGCGGCGCATGAGGTGTCACTAATCGACGTAACGAAGCAGAGGAGGAGGAGCTTAAATCTCCACAGCTGCGCAGGTGGATGCCCTCTGGCACCTGACTGCTGTGGTGCCGGTTGTGTCGACTGTCACTATGGGAATGGTGGTGTCCACGGCGATGAGGGTGATGGGAGGGATGGTTGGGGTGTCCTCGGCTGGCGTTCCAAGGGGTCAGCAACACCTGAGGGTGATTTTATCGAGCAAAGATTTAGACAAAGAGCAGATAGCTTCACTCGCTGAAGAACTATTCTGATGTAGCAAGCAGGAGATAGGAGGAAATAAATGAGTTTAATCAGAACTTGTTGTCATACTTGTTCCAAGGGCAGATAGTTGGTGGCAGTGCCCTCAGCTGCACCCCTCCTCTTAGGCCCCTGCCCTGTGCTCCCAGTATGCTCGGAGGAGGGCGATAGGTTGCGCTTGGAGCGCTGTAGGAAGCGAGCCACCAGACCCCGAGTCACCTGAAGGAAAAGTAAAAAGATAAGTGAAGGGGAAGATGAAAGAAGGCAGTCAAAAATCCAGCTTTTGCTAAGACTTACATGGCTGTTTGTTGTTTGTGAATGCTTCTTTTCTATCAACATTTTTCAGACTAACCTTAAGGTCACCAAGGGAACGGTGACAGTCCTTGGGTAAACGCAGTGGTGAGGTGGGTGGAGGTTTGGTGGGGACCTGCACCCCTGTGGCTGCTGATTTAATGCTGCTTTTCCTCGGCAGAGCGGCAGGAGGAGGCACAGAGGTGCGGGGCAACAGACATGCCTCAGAGGATGGACCTTTGAGAGATGGAGTCGGAAAAAAAGAGATTTTGTTCCTCTTTTATCAAGTTAAGACCAAAAATAAGCTAAAAAATAAAGTTTCACTGCTAAACATAACTCCCTAACTACATAAAAAGGGAACATAGCAGCCAACAAGATGACAGCTCTCCCCCACACAGCTTTATGGCAAGGTGTTTAAGGTGGAAGTTAAGAAAAAAAAAGTTATCTAATTAACTGATCTGTATTTATCAATTCCGTGTCTATAAGAGCTTAAGATAAATTGTTATGCACAGATCTACGCAGAATACACTATTGGGAATACATGAAATGCCAGGTTTTGAAATGGAATAGTTGATACTATTAATCTACCATAAAAAGGATACTTAAAGTCTCAAAGATTCAGGTCCATATTGGACAATTCCTACAGTAAACAACTGCAGATCTTTTGCTCTGTTCCATGACACATCCAACATTCAGAAATCAGGATGTATACTCTGAAAATAATATGTAAATGAGGAACTGGTGAGGCACGTTATTGTTTCCACAGCATGATCTAATTGATCAAATTGTTATCAAATCACTGCTAATTTAGATGTTGTGGAAGAGTTCCATAAATCACATGCACACGAGGACAGGTTTGCATGTCTCCGCCGGTGTTTAAATCTGCACTAGTTTATAAGAGTGCTTGAATGAGTGATGGCCATTAGTTGCAAATGTGTTGAAATCAACTTTGAAATGTTTACTTTTGGGCTTTTTTGACTTTAATTGGAAAGTGAAATATGAACAGAGACAAAAAGGAAAACAGAGGCGGTTACAGCAGGTTCTGAGCCAGATTTGAACCCAGGATGTTATGCATTTCAGAGCACCGAGCCACCGCAATTAATCTTAAAACCTTTTAAATACAAGCTCTTACCTGTGTCTATAGATACTTTGCTGCCTCCAGAGCCAAAGTCGACTAGAGCAGAGGTGATACAAGCACAGGTTATGGACAATGAAATAGTAATAAAAGAGATGTACTCATTTTCATATCTGACTTACCTGTGTCAGTGGAGGAGCTGAGGCCTGGCTCACTGTGTGACCTCACAAGACGTAGGAGCCCTTCACTGTCCCTTCTTACACCTTCTCCATCCTTCTCACTCTTCCCAGCCATTCGTCGAAGGTAAAGCGGTTGGCCCGGGATGGGTGCCCCATTGCCTTGACCTCCACTCTGCTCACTGGCAGCTGAGAAGAGTGAAATGGGAGGAGCAGAGGAGGGTGGGGCAGTCCCTTGACGTGAGGGAGTGGAGGGGTGAACTTGAATCTCTGTGATAGAGGGCCGCTGTTGAGAGGCGGTATCCCCTATTGCTTCCAGCTGGGAACAGCTACTAGCTAGCATGGCCTGGTGGCGCAGTACTGGAGACCTGCAGGACGAAACAGGAGAGAAAGGGCTTCATTTTGGATTTTAACCTGCATTAAAAATGAGTTTATACCCTATTACCTCTGCACTATGATGAGTTCAAACATTCAGATGAGTCCTTACATTAATAAATTGTGTCTGTGTGTGTGTGTGTGTGTGTGTGTGTGTGTGTGTGTTTGTCCTCACCTGTATGTAGTGGACGCTGTGCTGGGTGAAGAGCAGGAGTTGGACCTCTCTCCTCTGAGGAAGCACCTGGCTCTTGGCCCTCCTGCCAGAGGGCTCTCTGGTGTCTGAGACAGGGGACCACGAAAGCTAATGTACTCCCCACTGTCTCCTCCGTCTCCCCCCTCAGCAGCGGTCCTGTTGCCCCTCTCCCCCTGGTTCCTCAGCCCAACCTCCAACAGACAGGAATCCTCAGAGGGGGAGGAATCATCAGGGATGTCCACAATCTCTGACATCAAAAGAGATCCGCTGTCCATGGACACTAATAGAAAAAAAGGGCAATTCTTTATTATGAAGGAACAAATTATGCTTTTACTTTAACTTCTAGCACAGTTTGAAAGATTAAACATTTCTATAATTATTTTACTTTATTTTGTGTACCTCAAAATACTGTAAGTTATTACTGATTTTAATTAAATGCTATGATTGTTTTAGCACATTGTTGACACTTTAAAGCATCATTGACAGATAGGCACTACTGTTAAATGATTATCGATGAATAGTAATGATTATTTTTTGGATTTGTCAGTTGATCCATAACAATTTCTCAGAGGCCAATCAGATGTCAAAGAAAATCAGCAAATGCTCACATTTGAGAACCAGCGAATGTTTGGAAATGTTGTTTGATAATCGACGATGAATTGGTCGTAACAATTTTTCTATTGATTAATCGTTAAATGTCACATTCTGCCAAATCACCATCTGCTTTTTTACTTCCCATAACGCCGCGCGTAGTGCATCTGCTACAGCATGTGATGGTTTCTCACCTTCTCCACTGAAGGCAGTAGACGTTCCTCTCTCTCCTGACAGCTCAGTGCCGTGAGGGTCATACACTGTTGCCTTGACGGTCAAAATAGACATGGATCAGCATAGGCAGTGGGTTCATCGCACATAACACAAACACACACACACACACACAGATACATACACACTAACCTGGCTTGCAGCTCTTTGTCCCATCACAGCTTCATAAGGAGGGGGGCAGTCAGTGGGGTAGAGAGGAACAGGGCTCTCCATGGAGCCATTATAGGTGATGCTAGACGTTAATATAAAAATATCAAACAAATCATTTCCATGCACACTCTGTCCAGTGTGTCAGTATTTTAACAGTGTGCATGAGTATTACATACTGTACACAAGTGATGTTGTTGTATAATAAAACGGCCTGTGTGGTACCTCTGAGCATCTGTTTCAGAGCTGCAGGTGTACTCAGGGGGATAGTAGGGGGGCGGAGGGATGGGTGGGACAAACTCCTCAAAGTCCATGATGTTGGTCAGGAAAGCGTCCTGAGGAGTGGTGCATTCTGGGTTGACTGAACGAGAGCGATGTGGGGCCAGCTAGGCATTGAGAAGGGGAAACACATCAAGATAATACAACAGACAAAATGGGCAACAACATTTGTCTGTTTTCAAATGTAAACCCAACACCTTGAATGCAGCAATGTAGCATACTGCTGGGTACCCACAAAAAAAAAAAAGCCAGTCTGGTGTAAAATGTGCTGCGTCTGCACTCACCAGGTGCACAAGGTCCAGAGAGAATATGTGAATACTGCAGGTCACAGTGGACAGAGTACAGATGATGGTGGAGAGAATGCTGAGACCACATGCACTGAACAAAAGGTCCTGCAGAGAAATATAAATTCAAAGATTTAAAATCTGACAACATAAAGGCATTTCATTGAAATATACCACATTTAAAGGATAGATTCAAGTCAGTCTACAATTGTCAGGTCCCCGTATTAACACTGAAACTGGTTTTTCTTGCTGTAATCATTCCTCCTGGTCATACTGTTCATTAAAAGATCCCTAATGTGCTTTCAGTGCAAGCAAAATCCACAGTCTTCATTTTGTGCAAAGCTGTATTCAAAAGTTTATTTGAAGTCAATATGAGCCTTCAGCATTCTGAATGAGTAGAATCAAGTAGGTATCTTGCAAAGTGAATGTCTTCTTAGTATAAAATTAAACAGTTTCCCTGCTGAGCTGCAGTGGACGGGTAGTCGAACCCGATGATCAGTATGGACAGGATTCGTGTTTAAAAACAGTCTTGAAAAATTGGGCGATAACATGATAAATGTGGGTCTCCACTATATAGACACATCCTACCCACCTTCAGCTGATGTCTGACTGAGTGGCAGTCGGCATTCAGGTAGAGGACCAGGGTCTCCTCCTCTGTGATGGAGCAGGAGTGAGTGGGCGCGCAACACACACACAGACCATTCTCCACCTACACACATTCCCATACACAGAGGATTGGTGTGAAGCACTGCACTGCACACTAAAAACATACTCACAGTTATTTCTGCCACGTTCCCCATGCATCTGTCTGGAAGGGCATTTCAGCATGAGGTGGAAGACAACACTTGCATAATGTTGTGTACCTGGCAGGTAAGCATAGACTTGACCATCTGTGCGTTCTGACAGGAGAGCATTGAGCCGGCCAGGCTGAGGATCACACACACTGCAGACAGCAGCATGAACAGCGACACCTGTGGAGCAACACAGAGCCATTTCTTGGTTTATGTCTTTGTCTTCATTCATGCAGGGCCAAGAGTGTGCAGAGTTTTATTCTTCCAACCAGAGACTGTGGAAGGTTATTACACTGATCAACATACCTTCAGCCAGAGAGGACGAACTAGTAAGTAAAGAACCAGGATTAGTTTTTGAATGGACTTTAAACCTGCAAACATTTTGCTCTGCATGTCATGGCCAGATCAACTAACCTCAAATTTGCTGTGGGTTATTTAGTGTGTGGTAATTTTACTGAATGAATACATGGATAGACACAATGTAAGCACAGTGTAAAATAGTATTGTTCTTATGTAACGGTATACAAACATTTCTACACTACACTTTGACACACAGGTCCTGGAGATTAGGTAAATATGCAGGACCCATCTCAAGGCTCTTTCACTTTTACAAAATCAAGAATAAACTTTGAACCTCAGCTTTTAAGCCAACATGGATGACAAGTCCTTAAAGTGCTGAGAAAATATGGAAATTTGAATATCTACAGTTGCATGACAGCTGGACAAACTCCATCTATTGAGGAAGATCATGTGTTATGATCAAAAGCTCCAGCACAGCTACTAAGGGGACCTTGTGGAGAGGTTGTTTTGTCAGCCTTTCACTTCAGTTTATCATGCTTTAGTGGTACATATTTCAAGACTAATTTGCAGTTAATCAAATGACCATAACCTGGTTGACGCACAGTAAACCTGGGGTCCTCTTTACCCTGCTCCATTGTTTTACACCTAGAGCTAGGAGACTTGAAACCTCCTTTTATCACATGAAAATATACATACCACCAGCGTCAGAGGTCTCCTCCATGAGATTATTCCAACCACCCCTGATGCCACCACCTGCAGACAGACACCACACACATTAGAAAACCCTTCAGGATCTTTGTTGTTTTATTCTTGATACTGTATATTTTCAGGCAGCGTTACACTTACAAAGAAGCCAGCCCAGAATGGACAGGACTGCCGCACACGGGCTGAGGAGGTGAAGGCCATGCTGGTGAAAGAGAAGGCCAGGACCATGGCCCCTAGCCCCAGGTGGCACAGCCCTAGGTACAGGAGTAGCCGTGCCCCACCAGGCCCCCGGCCCGACATGCCCCTGCGGCTGTCTGACCAGCCTCGGGACCCCGACGCCGAAGCCACGCTGCTGGAGTCTGACGGTGAAGGCATGTTAGGCTTCGCCTGTGTGTGGAGGAGGCTGGGAGAGGTTTCACGCTTACTCTGGGTTCATAAAACAAAGTTCAGTTGTGTGGATGGAAGTGCAGGAGAGACATAAATGCTGGCTTCAGAGCTCCACTCTGTCACAGTGATGCACCAAGCTCTCCACTGGCGGGTGCCATAGGATCTGCGCAATGCCCCATGATGCACTATAGTCCAGTCAGTGAGTCCAAGAACTCCGTCAGCAGAAAGTTGAGAATTGAGCAGCCACTACACGCTCACAGCCACCGTACTCACCTCATTTGACGTTTCAGCCATGACACTAAGATTGTTTCAGTCAATACAGTGTCTCTTTCACCCCATGCAGTTCACAGGCCACTACAGCCTATAGAGTACAGTCTATACCATTCTGTGGCTCAGTCATTCTTTAATTAAAACACAATCACACAAATGGGGATTGTTTTTGAAATCTATACATCAGTGTTATACTCATTTTGCTTTTTGCTGCTCCCTCCTCTCCATCTCCTGCCTTCCACCTCTCCCTCCCGTCGCCAGAGGCATTGCGGTAACTGGAGACCCGAGCAGGCCGCAGATTTTAAAGCATCCCAAACAAAGCAGCTGATTCCCTCGTTGTTTCACCCCCAGCAGAGATGACACGAGCCGGTCAGTCCCTGCGTCCAACATCCGAACCTGCGCGCTCCCCCTCCTCCGCGACCTTAATGCTAGGTCCTCATCCTGTCACGGAAAAGAAAAGACGGCGTGGAGATCGAAGCCCCAAGATCACATCGGTTCGTTCGGGAAGCGAGACTAATTACCTCGACATAAACAGGAAATAAATATCCTCCATCGATTTTCAAACTGCACCAAAAATAGCAGCCAGGCTGGAATGAATCTTCCTTCACAGGTCTCGATCTTTGACAACTCCACCTCTGGGGTTTTTGCGGTGGTCCACACACGCACCTAGCCCCCTCCCCCTTCCTCCTCCTCCTCCTCCTCCTCCTCCTCCTCCTCCGCCGCCTCTTTCCTCCCTGCAGTCACGCGGGCATTCCGTCCGTGTGTTTGCGTGTGCGCGCGCGCGCGTGTGCGTGTGTATCCCGGACGTTTACCTCGCTGCCTCCCACCAGGCGTCACATGTACACATAGCGTATATACTCTACCTATGATTGCATGTTTAAATCCATCCAAGCGTATTAGTAATTCTTCTTTCGAGGTGCCCCTCCCTCTGCTGCCGCCACCCCCTGTCCTCTGTTCCTCGGCGGAGCTCTGGCACTGGGGGGAGAAGAGTGTATCGTGTTTGCAAACCAAAACCTGCCCTGCGTGATGACAAAGCACGCAGCAGAACGTGCAGGCAACTTGAAGATGCGGCAGAGTGCGCGCACACCGTCGTGGTGCTGATGCTGGGAAGGAGGGGCGGTTGCCTAGCGACAGGCTCCAGCTCCTGCAGCTGAAGCAGCGACGGGGGGGGGGGGGGGACTATTACCGTACTGGCCGCCGTACTGGGAGGATGGTTAAAAATAAGGCAACAGGGGGTCCCAGCAGGGAGAAGGAGTGTCCCATGGGTGCCTGGCCTATTAAACAGCGCTGTGTCTGTGAATAGACAGATTTCCTGTCAGTGTCCTTGAGGCACAAAGCCACCTTCTACTTTTTAACTGGCAGCTGCCTGATTTGAATTGAATGTAGGCTATCTTCAAGTAAAAAAAAAGATTTCAAACAGCAATGAATCTGACTGGTTAAACAGCCACTAAATAATGAGAACATTTCTAAAACAGATTATAGCAATGACAGAGCCGCCGTAGGCTGAAACCATTGATTATTACGCCTACCATTCCCAAAAATACAAAATCTTCCTGGATTCATATTCTTTGTATATGTTTGCAATCTATTAATATTTTGGCATATATTTTGTGAGTAAACTAATGTTTTGCATTTCTAAATGTATGTTGTTTTTGTTCACTTCTTTTTTACATTTTGAAATATATATTTATTTATCTATCATTATTGGGGGTTTTTTCCTCCCCCCTTGCTACATAGCCCAAACAACCCAAGCTGTATACTCTGGTTATGTTACTGTGCCAACATTCAGTCTCAAACAAAAACACTACTCGTCATTTTTTATTCAGCAAGCTGCAGGTCTGTAAACTACATACAGTGTCGTGGCAGGTCTAAAAAGACACAGAATGTGAAAGAAATGCATAAAAAGCCAATACAGAAAATGCAGTACGTCTGTCAGGGTAAGAGCAGCACCTATAGTCAGAGTCATTTTGAATGATTGAAAATTGCCTGAACAGAGAGACTGTCAGATGTAGCTAATGTGCGGCAGCGTTTAGTAAGAAATTTACCAGGCACTTGAGATAAAAGGAAAGACCCACTAAATTCAAAAACTGAGGTGCATGTATTGCTCCTTCCCTCACATTCTGTCCATTCACTTGCATTTTCCATCATTCTTTCATCTCTCCACTCATCTTCTCATATTGCACTCGTCTGTTCCTGTCTTCCACATACTCAATCCAATTAACCACCCATGTTTGTTTCAGATCCAGCGCCATACAACAGACATCAACTTGTTTAGTTCATTAAACATTAGCATGTTTTGAGCCTCTCACTGGATGTAACCAGAAAAGGATCACATCTGTTACTGTAGATTCTGTTGAATGTCGTTATAATACTGTACACTACATTTAAATCAATCCTCAAAGCATAATCACAACATAAACATGATGAAATGTAACTATGTAATAGTATGAATTTAGTTTTTACATAGCTACCCAGTCCAAAAGGATTTTTAAACCACAAAAAAAAAGTTATTTTAAGACATTAAGCAGTGCTGTTGTAGGGATGGTAATGTGGTGAAATACAGGGCGGGAAATACAAATTGTATAGTTCAACTACACATGGTGGGAACTGCTTGGTGATATGCTGCATCTTTTCTGGTCTTTGCAACATTTGCATGACAATAACACCATCATGGGAGATATGGCAGAAGATATGTTCAAAGTGGAATACAGGCACATACCTCAATAACATGTCAGCTCAAAATAGGAATCCATAAATAATTTTTCTGGCTTTTTTGGGGAGCAAACATCCAAATATTTGTAATGGGAATACCTTTAGTTTAGGTATAAAAACATACTTTCAGCAGCTGTATGTATCTAACATTTGAGTCCACCAGATGGAGACAGAAAACCTGCTGTTTTTTCTCCCCAGTAATACAGATGTGTTCTTAAATGTGTCTAAATGTGTTAAATTTCCTGTGTCTGCTGGCCAGCGTCCTTTCTAGAGCAGAGCACATTTGGAGGCTTTTTTCTCTGTACTGCTCGTGATTTTGACCTCACGACCTGTGGGTCCCTGTCAAACAAGGGAACACGGACAAAGAAAGGACATTACAGACATTTCTAATATAACATAGTTATATAAAGTCTTACTCAGGGAGGAAATTAACTTTGGTATTATTTGGTATGACATGCTATTTTGACTTACTGGTTTCTTGCTGTATTTCTGTAGTATGTCGCTTGCCAAAGACAGAAAAGACTAAAGGAAACAAAGATAGAAAGAGTGAAAGAAAATGAAGGTTAAGGCATTTGTAGAATATTAACACATGACCAAAGAAACACGCTCATAAGCTAAAATGTAATGAGGTGTGACGAGTGTCTTTGTTGCGCTCCGGCTCACCTCCTCCACATTAATGCTGGACTTTGCACTGGTCTCAAAGAATCTGATGCCATGATCCTTTGCCAACTGTGAACAACAGATGATTACAGTAGGTCAGGATATGGGTAATTACCACTTCCTGCTTCTTA
The DNA here is from genome assembly GCA_036023855.1 of Gadopsis marmoratus. NCBI lineage: Eukaryota > Metazoa > Chordata > Actinopteri > Centrarchiformes > Percichthyidae > Gadopsis > Gadopsis marmoratus. Next base: position 1,229 of record JAVQJF010053826.1, on the reverse strand, counting down.
TCTAAAGTGAATGTGATGCGGGTACATCAAGAACCCTGCCCGACACACTCGGTGCCTTCCTCAAACAACAACACCCCCTTTTATTTAAAAAGCAGAAAAAAGTCTTCAGTTTCTCTTGCTCACAGTGAAACCTCTGACTATTAATGCATATGCATGTCATCTCTGAATGACACCACTTTAACACTACTGTTAAGGCATAAATGACACTTCAAAATGAAAATAAAACATTACATACAGTATGTATATTATTTAGTTACTGTTAGGGTCGTCTCACCCGTTCTCCTGTGTCCTTGGAAACCTTCCGCTTTGCTTCAATGTCGCACTTATTACCTAGTAACATTCGACTGACCCCGGCGGATGCATTCTGGGAAAGAGGGAATGCAATTAATTGATTAGGGCAAAAGCTGACTTATCCTCTACAGGAATGTTTGCTTAGCAGTGTGATTACATTTATGAAGCGGTCGAAGTTGAAGGAACGCAGACATCTTTACATCAAGCATGAACTGAACTTGAGAGACAACTACAGCAGCTGCACTGCAGGAAATCTGTCTATATTTAAGGGCAAGACATCCTCACAGAAATGATTCGATGAGATGATTCATTAAATAAAAATTGGGCAAGTGGGTTCTGACATTGGGTCTGTATTTACAGCACTTCTAGGTTGCTGAGTTTCATTTAACAAATATCTAGGATTGATACATTTGCAAATTTTATTTCAGTTTTGAGACTGTAGGTATTTGGATATGCAGAGAGGATTCAAATTAAATGGAAAAAATGAAGGCAAATGTTGAATTTAAAACCCTCTCAGTTAAAGGGTCAGTTCAGCTAGTAGTAAGTCTTATTACTATTATTACTCTTATTATTTTTCTCTCTTAGAATTCTGAGATTAAAGTAAGAATTCTGAGAATAAAGTCAGAACTCAACAAAATGCAAGCGTAACAGGGCAAAAGCATGACGGACAAACTAGAAGACGTCGAGAGGGTTTGAAGAAGGCAGAAGAAGAAGGTTGACAAAATAAGTGAGTAATGTTGTTGTGAGCCTTATTAATGCTAGCTATTTGCTAGGTAATAATTAAAATGACTAGCTTTATGGTTGGCTAAAGATACCTGCTCTGATTATGCGTTTACATTTTCATCACATTTTTTTTTATAAAAAAATTATTTTATAAAAATTTAGGGGCCCCTACCACGCTGGGCCCCATGAATACCCCCCCCCCCCCGCTTTAAACT
>JAVQJF010053818.1:0-19346 GCA_036023855.1 Gadopsis marmoratus | reverse complement strand
TCCAGAATGTCAAATATGTAAAGATATTTATCACAAAGACGACAAAGAAAAGAGTTAAGAAGTGTTTTCGCTTGTAAAATGACTATTTATGGAATAACAAAAGTATTTTTCTGCTGTTTGATTAATTGATTAATGAAATCAGTTCTAGGGCGAGGGCCTAGGGTCACGCGGTTGCACTTCAGGCACACATAAAATTTCTGTGGAATTTTACATTTCTAGTTATCATTATTATTATGTCCTGTCATTACAGCCACTGTTATTCCATGCAAGTCCAGTCCTCAGTCAGCTTTCACCATTCACACCTGCCCCTCACTCCCCTTAATAAACAGTATATATACAGTGTATAGCTGCACACAAACACTAGTTAACTGTCTGATTGTCAGCATAGCTTCATACAGTGTATAGTGTATACAGTATGCTCCCTTTTGAGCTTCTCGCTTGACTTCTTGGCCTGAACGTACACAAAGTGAACCTCGCTTTTATCTTCCCTGGCTCTGCCACTGAATTCCTGCCTTTGTGTCCACATCTTACTCACTAGAACCGCTTTTAGATGTGACAGACCGAGACGCACTGATGTCACTGTGCTCGGCCAGCGGTGCTCATCAGCATCTCAAACACATCCAGTGGCATCATCACATTTATGGGTGTGTCTCGACCGGGTCCCACTTGTCATTTTATTCCTGTGCTCACGAGCAGAAGAAGAAGAGGAGGAGGAAGAGGAGGAGGGAGCAGATAAATCTCATTCTCTTTTTCATCACGCTGACTTCATTCTTCACAGCCCTTTGATGAGACAAGGGTGCAAACCTGGGTGGAGTCTGAAGATTTACGGCCGACAGAAGCGTGCAGGCCATTAAAGCCCAGCGCCCTGCTAATGAACAGTCAGTGCAATCACATAGAGAGGAGTACAGTATGTATAGAGCTCATCGATCCAGTGTCACCCTTAGGGACCTGTACGCTGTAGTCTGACCCTGTCACATCTAAGGACAACAAGATGCATCTTTATTGTCTAATCAAAACTCATGTTGGATCATGTGGTGTCACATGTCTGACCTCATGCAACATGTTATTGTGTTGTGGTTTAAGTTCCACAGCAGAAGATTAAACACTGCTGAGTAGTAATTTACTAGATCCCAGCTTGGGAGTCGCCTGCATAAAAGCAACAAAATGATCCCTGCACGGTGTGAATGAATGCACCGTCCTGCTACCTCCCCCAGCACACACACTCACACATACAACATACACATCATTATTCCTTTAACCCCCCCCCGACAGCCGACAGCCCCAGCTGTGGCCCGCTGATGCAGAGCTCCAAACTGTGCAGCGTGTTGTCATCAGAGCGGCGGCGTCTCATGGGAGAGCAGAGATGAGCGCTGTAATTAGCGGGGAATGAGGCCAGCGGCGAGCCGAGCGTTCCTGTGGGGCTCCTGGACGGCCTCAGGGGACTTTACGACGCGTGGCTAACCTGTGGGGCACTACCTGTGGCTTTTTAGTCAAAGCGTAACATACAACAAGTGCTGATGTGCTACAGCTAAGGCGTTAAAAACAACCCATGGTTTATAGCCAGCGGAGGTGAATATGGATCTGCTCTTGAATTCTACACTCAGTATCAGAGCAGGGGGGAGATAACATTAATGATTTTAGATCAAGTTAGTTCTAATTCGAACTACCCTCACTCATAATGTCAAGTAAATCTAACCAAATTAATTTTACTTTTAGAGCCCCAAATCACAAATGTGCCTTCAAGGATGGACAGACATGCAAGAGGGGTCATAAAGGCTATAACGAATACAAAGAGATAACATTAGTGCAATTACAATGTGGAGAGAGAATGGCAATACATCAATACAACATACTGTGTGTGAAGAGTATTGATCAGAGAAAACATTCAGACATTCAACAGCAGTTAATTGATAAACCTTCTTTATTCCGGTAAAGAAAACTTAGTGCTGTAAAGCAATTTTGTGAAGAATAGGGATTTGATGTAACAAGGGGGATTCAGAATCAGAAATTATAATTACGGTATTATAATAAAATATGTTTGTGTGCTTTAGGGCAGCTTTTAGGGATGAAAGCAAAACGAGCAAAAGAGACATACCAGCAAGTAATGTTTTCCTAATCTGACATTTTTGCACGTAACACCTAAGATTAATTTATTGTTTTTATAGTAGTGGAGCCAAAACAAGTCGATTAATCAATTAGTCTGCAACAAATTTCAAAATCGATTCATCGTTGAAATTATTTGTTAAGCAAAAATGCAGAACAGTTGCTGGTTCAGACTTTTTCCAGACATGTGGATTTGCTGCTTTTCACTGTTTCTTGTCACCTAAAATTAAACATGTTTGGGTTTTGTTCTGTCAGTTGGCCAAAACAATTTTTGGAATTGCTTTTGTTTTGTGATGAGCATTTGTCATTATCATCTGGAATTTTGTGCTTTAACAATTAATTAATTAATTGATAGATAAATCGATATGGGAAGAAATCGTCAGTTGCAGCCCTAAAATTTAGGGGCCTTGATATTCTGTATACATGTAACATGTTGTTACGCCCTTTTTCATTAAATGTCGGTTGAGTTTGGTCACTTGTCTTGGGGATATTTTATTTTATTTATTTCATTTCATTAAATTTTCTTGACCATCAGATAAAGCTCCTCAAACGTCTTGTTACAATTGCACCGTTAGTGTGTACAATAATAAGTGTGTGTGTGTGTGCGTGCGCTGGTGTGTGCAGGTGTATGACGGCTGCTTATGCTCCATCTGCGTCTGCCGCTGATGAGTAAAGCCATGAAATAGATCCAGCTGGAGATGTGCAGAGGAGCCCGAGGCCTCCTGGGAAATCATCCACACCTCCGCCGGCACCGTGTCAACTTCTTCAGCACCCCAGAGAGCTATCAATAAGTGGGTAATTGAATTTTAAGCACAAACACTGCCATCAAATGAGCGCGTGTGAGGGGGATGTTTAGCTGTGCGAACATGGTGAGGCTGTCATCCAGCCCTCTGGGGCTTCGCACAGGAAGGATGAATGTTTAATCCATTAAATAACAATTACAGCCTGTGATGGTGCAGAGTGGCTGGTGGAGGGAGGCAACACGGCCGAACTGCTCACATGCCTGAAAATGAGTTGGCTTCTTCACGACACAAAGCATCCTTACATCACAGTGTTTGGGTGAACATGTTCACCAGCACGCACATACATGTGGACTGGGGTTTTTAACAACCTGGAGAGGATTTATGTACGTTCTACAGTTATTAACGGACACATGGAGGGTATTTTGTTAGGCTGATTACAATATTTGTAGACTTACTATATTAAAATTGGACAACTTTTAGGCCAACTAAATAAATAAATAAATAAAGGCTTCAGTATTTCTTCACATGAATGTTATTCCTGGTAGTGTCAGAGGGCTTTGAAGCTGCCTTTAAAATAGATGAGATAATGTTATTAATTCCCAGAGGGGAAACTAGTTTGGTCAAACATGCACAGTGACAAATAATAAGAGAGACACAAGTCAGACAGTAACCTCAGACAATACATGAAACACTGCAACGATAGTAATGCTAACACACAAGTGGATATCACATTCTCTAACCACTAAATTAAAAAACAATTCCAATATTTGCAGTTAGTAAAGAAAAGGCCAATTATAAATGATGCATCTAAAAATAAAACTGATAAATTAGGAAAAATTTTGCTTAAAATGTATGTCAAAAATACAACAGCTATCTCAGAAAACAAACAAAAAAATTATATTTCATGTCAGTTCCACCGCTGTGGAGCCAAAACACCTTCTAAACTGTTCTGTGGAGCATCTGAGCATCCATAAGTTGACAGTTAACAGGGAGTGACCTTCACTAATGTTCGGTTTGAACTCCTCCACAAGCTTTTAATAGATTAGGAGTCAAACCAAGACAGTAACCTTTAATTTTATTGGTCTGTAATTTCTTAATAATTTCCTGGGACATTTCCCAGAAATAATTATATCATCTACTAATTAAAGAAAAAATACAGACAGTTAATGTTGAGTTAATTACTTGAGTTTGTTGAGCAGTTGCTGATTTTCCTTGAGGAAATCAAGTTGAAAAATGTCCTGAGCAATTTCTATTAAAAATAATAATTAAATGACTAACTCAATGGATAAAATATGAGTGAAAGTTACATTTTAGTTTGAGGTTATAAGTGCTTGAAGTAACCTTGAAAAATTACTGTGTAAAGTCAAAATGTAGGCGCTAAACTAAATGTCCTCTGAACTAATTTGTGAACAAACAATATGCTGATGTAACTTGATTTAAATCAAAGTTGATGCTAATATTTTATTCAGTCAACTAAAAAATGAATCACTTTTAAGAAACATCTTGTCAGACTAAAAAACAGGCTCTTGTCTTGAGAGTCAGATGTGAACAGATGTTTGGAGATATTACATTTCCACTCCGAGTGTAAATTAAAAATGTGGACTGCATGACAAAGTAATGTTCTGGAGTGTGAGGCTGCATGTGGGAGTAAACACAGAGTGGAGTTAATCCCAGGGAAATCATAAAAACAAGGACAATGGAACGAAATGATATCAAAACCCTTTCACATGAATCTAAAAGCTGGCTGGAGGTTCAGCCTTTCATAAGGTCACAGCATAAGGTCAGCCTTTCATAAGGTCACAGCTAATTACAAAGTGTGACCCCTTAGCTTTAAGATATCTTTTAATTATTCACGTCACTGAATAAATACATGAAATGACACTGAAAAAAAGAGTCACCTGGAAATAAATATAGTTCACTCACCTCAAAATGTGTCACCACATACAGTTCACCTTCACGTGTGGTTGCAGAGTCTTGGCAGCAGCCACGAGTGACGGGTTTTATTGACTCTCAGTGAAAGACAAGCTGTTGAATCCACAGAGCACCGATCTGAATCAGACATGCAACCAAGAGGAATTTGGGGGATTAGAAGATTAGAGACATTTAAATGGGGAGCTTATTGCTCATGTCAGAGTGTGTTTTTAGGTTTCTCTGTGAATGTGACAGTGGGCTGAAAAAAATAAGGAAACGAGCTATGTGGACGGATGTCTCATGTTTACTTGGTTTGCACAGTAAATGGTGCTCATCGTGCAGAAAATAATAATTTTGCATTGCCTTTTCACGGTTGAATAAATTTTGTGAATTCACCCCCCCGTCTCCCCCCCCCCCCCCCCCACACACACACACACACACACCTACCTCCCTGAATGCAGTGTGTCAGTGTGATCGTTAGGTTGCACTCGTGATCCAAAGCGAGTTTGCTAGCTGTGCTTTTCTCATGCTGCTCACGCGAATCCTGTATGTGGGAGCTGCCTGGTGGCATTGCTCAATTAGGTGAAGAGTTGATTCATTTGCACTAACTGACAGCTAATTAAAAGGAGTGAGGGCCCATCGCATTGACGTCCCTCAGAGCGGAGAGGACGTCACTGCAGGGGATGTTAGGAGAGAGCGGATTGTGAAATGTGGAGTGTTCTGGGTACCACCTGCCATTTGAAGTGGCCTCAAACATATGGACCAGTCTGTGTGTGTGTGTGTGTGGTTAAACAGCTCATCCCCACAGTGTAGAAATGCAGCCTGTAGCGCTCAGCTGCTTGTGGTTCAAAGTTTTCTTTAGCTGCAAGACAAAAGAAAGTGAATCTGATCATAATAATAAGTTCAGCTCTGGCTAAGAAGAGAAAACTAATGATTTGAAATGAGTAAAAGGAGAGTGAACAAGGTCAGGTAACAAATGGATGCTATTGTTGCACCGTGTCTGCTGGATGTGTAACATGTTGTCCATATCAACTTTAATAAACATTATCAACAAAAGGAGACAGATAACATTAAAAAACAAGACAATGCAAACAAACATAAAGAGGCCCAAGAACCAAAGGAATACATAATTTGCTTTCAGCTTCTGAAACAGCTGATTATGTACATGAGAAGGAAGGACTGCCAATTATTATTTTTTGGCATCCAATAAATCAGAGGATAACATAAAGTCATTTTTGATGCCCCTCGTGTATCTCTGTGTATGGAAACATCGCTGCTCTGCTCTGAACGTGCTCGGCAGCTCTCCAGGTTCTGGACGCTGTCACAGGAGGTTAGCACAAGTTGTCTGGAGTTTGAGGGCCAAACAGTGAAGGTCCTGAGCGAGTCAACTCAGATTTCTCCCTTTCTGCACTCTCTGCAGGAGACTAAGAATAGGCAGTCTTCATGTCTGCTGGCGCTGCCCATGTCAGTCAAAAAAAAAACCCAAAACAATTAGGGGCTTATTAGGGTCTCAGGGAGTCTGCTCGCCTGCTCGGCCCCCACTTCTGAGCCGCTGCCATAGCTCAAAACAGTCAGGGGCATTGTCTCACCTAATTATGCTGAAACCAGAGGCCCCTTTTTTGTGTTGCTACAGCCAAGCCTGTCCGAGTCCCTTCTCCTGCCTAACTGCTAGCTGCCCACTGTGGAAGTGTGCTAATTAGACAAGAAATGGGCATAAGTAATTATGTCAATTCTAGTTACGAGTATCCACAATGAGGTATATTATTTTGTCAAGAACGTTTTGCCGGTGCGGGGGGGGGGCTCTCTCTCTCACGTTCTCCCAAAGTATTCTCCTCATTACACCAACAACACATCTGCACATGGGACAGGGGAATGTGGCACGCTGGTCAAACTTTAGAGCATAAAATAGACGCACTCATACAGAAATGGAGACTATAGAACGGCAATGGCATGAAGTTATTGTCCTAATTAATGCTTTGTGCCCACGGAGCAAACTGTTCAATGGCCAGTGGCACATTGTTAGGATTGTGAGCGCCTTTTGTTTCCTTAATAGGATGTTTTGATCAACGGCTGTTTGGTGACCCAGCTCTTCTTCTTACATTCCGAGCTCTGGGAAACGGCAATTAGCCGGATTAGACGAGCCACTTCTGGGGCCTCGGACAAAGACAAAGATGGATCGGACAGAAAAGAGCTGCTTCAGAAGCTCGTCGCTGACCCAGGCTGTATATTTGTGAATTAATTAACAGGTGCTTTATTTAGCGTTATGTTCTATAATGTATCATGTATACATTTGTTGCAGTTGTGGATTACTCTCCTCCATGGAGGCTGAGGTCCCGTGCGTCTCCCTCAGTAATCTATCTCATCACGGTGCAACAAAATCATAGCTTTAAATTGGTTTTGAATTTTGCAAAGACTGAAGTGAAAACGTCACAATGTTAGCTGTTTTGAACTTGATTAAATGATTTTGATTTATGTAAATGTTCACTGACTGGAAAACAGCCATCTCGCCCTGCATGTTTAATCTTAAGTACCTCAAACTAACACAGTTTAACTACAGTAAGGTTTCATGACTTTATAGAACCAAATGATTTGTGCTACAGGGAATGATTAAAACAAATACCAAATCAGTGGATGGACTAAATTGTGTTCACATATTTCACATATTAAATATAGCAAAGCATGGTACCACTGGCCACACACTGCCATGCATTCCACATAACTGGTCCTTCAATTGGCATCATTTATTTCAACCTAAATCACAGCTTGCTGTTTATGTTACAAACTCCAACTCTTTGTTGGTTTTCATCTGGTTTTGTTTTGTTTTGCTCTCTTGCCTTGCTTATCCTGTGTTTTTTTTTAAAAACCTGTTCTGACCCTGCTTGCCTGTTTTTTGGACCTTGGATAACCTGCCTGCCCCTCTTTGGATTTGTCCTCCTGCGTGACCGATCTTGCCTGAATTTCGATAAGTGAACTGAACTTTCCCCGCAACTCTTGGCTGTCTCGCTGTCGTGCTTATCTGCCAGCAGCCGTGAGCTTTACAGTTCAAGTCAATGTGTTTCGTGTTCAGGCAGAGACCTTGTTGCAGCAGGTGCAGTCATAGCCAGATCCAAACAGCTTTAAAACAGACTGATATCAGGAAAAAATAAATAAAATACAACAAAACCAAACTGAACATTTATAAAGCTATAATTTTATGCAGTTTAGGCTATTAATGTGCAAACTAAGTGCAAAAGTTAAATATGTTTTCTCACAAAAACTAAAACTAAACTAAAACATTTATCTGAATTGCAGTATTTTGGTTCATATTAATCTTTTTCCTCAATCTGTGGCTCATCCCTCTCTCTCTTTGAGCTGAGTTCATATTTTGTGTTTTCCTGAACAAAGGCGTGTGTCAGGTAATAAGAGCAGATGAACCTGGAACGCGTCTCTAGCTGCATCCTGATCTGAGTGGGAGGACGTGATTCATGCACGTATGTAAGAAACCTCATTAGCATAGCTACTGGCATGGCATTGATCTCTTCATTGACCTCTAATGAAACGTGTCTCTAATACAGCTTCTCAAGAGATGCTGGGGGTAATTTAAGCCGCTCCCCTCCCCTCTACTTCACTCTCTGCATCTGGGCCTTTGGCTTTGTTTTTATTTTAGAACTTTCCCCCCCCACATGTATTTATTTTTGGACTGTCAAATAAGTGATGCTGCTTCCTGTTCTGTTCCCATCGCAATGAAGCTTTGATTCACGCAGACTCAGGAAGATAAAGGCTAAATCATTATTTTAAAGCAGCATCTTAAACTAATAAGTGGGTGTTTTGTTGTTTCCATGATCATCTCCCTTACATCTTACGTGTTTGCCCACAGTCTCTTCTCCTGCAGCAGTGTTGCACAAAGCAACAAGCCGCCTAATAACTAACTTGACCAGGGTGAGGCCACGTCTCTGGGTCACATCTCGGATTACAAAGCAGAACTGAACCTGTTGTGGGTTTTGGCCGCCACCGGCAGCCTGACGCGCGGCTGCCAAACGGTCCCGCCGGATCCACCTCCTTTTATTTAGTTTTTTGTATTCATCGCCACATGTCCCATTCAGACACCGTATCTCCGCTTCCATCTCTGCGCGTCCACTCATCTCCATAAACTCTCCTCTGCGTCATTATCTGTCCAGATGTCCAAAAGTGTGCCGCAAATCATCTGCGAACGATTCAAACTCCTGCAATAATTGAATAATAGCTGATTAGCGAAGATTAGGTTGAGGGGGGGGGGGAGAGTGCATTTCACAATTCAGTGGGTTTGAATCTGAGCTGCAGGTTTAATACTGTCAGAAACGAGTGTGAGGATTTCTGCTGGTGATTTCCCCCGACGTCCAGTCTTTGCACTCGCTTCCAAAACCCGGATTCGCGCGCTGAAACGCAACTTTTCAGTCTGTCGCAGATTTTTTTTGTGTCGGATATCAGAGGAGGTAAATAAAGCCGTTGTTGTATTGTTCACTGGCGTTTCTCTCCTGTTTGCCTCGTATTTCATTGCCACCCGGACTGAGCCCCCAAACACCCCGGACTGAGCCCCCAAACACCCCGGGCTGCATTCTTCGTCATGTGACCCGTCTAAGAATTAAAAAAATGAATGAAATAAAATGACCAACATCAACAGACGCGCAGGCTGCCGCCAAAAAGACAAAACGTTTAGTGCGCGAGCCTAATTAGAATATGCAAATACCCCGGGAGGGTTTGGAGCTCGAGCCTGGTAACGGATCAATCATTTGTTCTCCGAATAAGAAGCTGAACTAACGAATTAACTGCTCCAGTGACAACCGAGTCAACGTGACACCGCGTTGATGTGCATTAAGCATTATGGATTATTTCTAAAGGATTGACTTCGTTATTGGGATATTTATTGGAAAGTATAAAAAATATAGAGAGAGCCGAGTTGTGGAGGTCTAAATGAAACAGAACAGTATCAGATCGCTTTTGCCCGTAAGAGATTCGTTTTGCTGAACTGAATGGTGTCACGTGTTAAGGGGCACGAATCAAATCAGATTTCTGTTGGGTTTGTTTATGGAAATAAGTTGTTTTATTATATAATGAAATCGGTTAAACATCAGGACTAATAATAAACCTACAAGAAGAGCTGATTTGGTCAGATTTGAAGTATGGATTCTTTTTTTCAACACCGGCGTCGTTTTAATGAGGACCAACTTTTTCTCTACTTGAGGGGTTTATCCGGCTGACTGGGTCTGTGGGTGAACGTGTACGAGCATCAGATGGTTTTAAGCTGAGATAAGATATAACTTTAAACACACTGTCACCTCCTCTCTCTCTTTCTCGTTAGCCTAGATCAAATCAGCCTCAAAAAAGCTCAAAGTGGTTTCCAGCCTTTATTCGCTCCAGTGTGACATGAACACGAACGTATTTATCAAACTGAAGACCAAGTCCTTTCTGTGGAAACTGACTGTCACCGGCTGAAAGAGATGCATCATTTGTATATAATATCATTGGTATTATGCGTCACCTATACAGACAATCCGTGCAACACCTTCAGAGTCCCTGGCACGGAGGCGCATCTTTTGTCACCGTTTAATTGGCCGACCTTTTTGTGATGTGCTGTAATGAAGCTTCACGCAGGGGGAACTTCGCCGTGTCCCCTCTCCTGTGATTGGCTGCCGCCTGTTGCCTGCTGCATAAAAAGCGCAGCAGAGAGGCGGGTAAAGGAGGTAAAGACGGGATCACAGGGCTCATTGCACCGGGGACTCTGGCTTTTTGTTTTTTTGGTTGCTGGGGGGGGACTAGAGAACAAAAAAAAAAGGTGGAACCGCGACGCCATGAAGGAGGGAGCTGTGCTTTCAGACACTGAGAATAAACAGAAACCAGCCTCACAGACCAGCGTGAACCACGGGGGATCCCAGCAGCCGCCTCCAGTCTGGAAGATGGCCCCCACGGTGCACCGGCGCACCGGCTTTGGGATCCAGGAGCTGCTCGGCCTCAACAAGGAGCCGCCGGCGGCGCCGAGGCGGCCGCTGGAGGCTCTGCCGCACAGGGCGCACGTCCTGACGGCCGCCAGGTCGGCGCTCGGACACGGGGGTCTCGGAGGTCTCGGGGTCGGTGTGGGTTTGCTGGGACCAGAGGGAATACACTCGTTTTACAGCCAGCCTGCCTTCCTGGAGGTGCTGTCAGAGGCGCAAAACGTGCACCTGCAGCCGCTGCAGAGGGCCGCGCGCATGGACGCGCAGATGGACGCGCAGCAGTCCGCCAGCTCCGGTGAGTGTTTCAGGTGCTGGAGGCCTGAAACCTCCGCGGACACGCTGCCTGTTCCTGCTGCGGAGCTGGGAAGTGTCATTTCAGTTAGACCTGCGTAACATTGGTGCACATTTGGCTCGTGTGTCTGTTCGAAGCAGGACATGTCTCGCACAAAAGTGACAGGTGTCAAAGGCCTCGCGCCCTGCCGAACGATGACGATGGTAGAGATTGAAAGTTAAATTCACTTCTAAAAAAAAAAGGCTGTTAGAATATTTTTCTTCTGCATCTTTGCAGGCGAACAGCTTTTGTTTTCAAAATAAAGTATTTTAATGTGTAAGCCTAGAGGCCTTGCTAAAAAAATTAACTTGATGTTGTCTATTATTATTATCATTATTATTATTATTATTATTATTTTGGACAAATCCGCGCTGAAGAGTGAAAGTGCAGAAATAAACATTTTACTTCAAGAAAGCGGACTCATTTAGTAAAAGACTATCTTTAGTATTTTCTGCTATCTTCAATGTATTAGACTATACAAGTTAGGTATTTTATTATTATTATTATTATTATTATTATTATTAGCTATTTGTCCTCGTATATTTTGAATTGTTCACTGATGTGTTTCCTCACAGATTCTGATGACATGAGTCTCTCCTCCGGGGACCAAAGGTTCTCCAAATCATCTCTGAGTCAGAGCAAGAAAAGAAAGAAACGACGACACAGGTAAAAAACAAAAACTCAACGAATGGAAAACAAGCTTATGGAACGACGAATAATTTAATTTTTAGACTGATGTTCCGGTGTGTGATAATATGGTTTTATATTTAGTACGGTATTAGTCGGAAATTAAATAGCCTACATTATTATTATTATTATTATTACATTAAATCAACGTGATTCACTTTGTGCTGCCTTTAAGAAATACATTGTTTCTATATTTTCCGTTATAGGAATAATAAATATGTGTGAGGGGAAAAAAATCACATTTGTGTGTGTGTGTGTGTGTGTATACATTTAAATTTATATATATATATTTATCTATGCCTTTGGTAAATTTGGTCATTCCTATTTCTTACATCTGCATTACTACCTCTAAAAAAATTATTTTACAAGCTCTTGATTTGATTTCGTTATTTTCCTATTTCTCATACAAACCCGAAGACATGTTTGCGAAGAAATCCAAATTATAAATGGATATTATTGATTCTGGTTTTGTTTTGTCTGCAGGACCATTTTCACTTCCTATCAGCTGGAGGAGCTGGAGAAAGCTTTTAACGAGGCTCACTATCCGGACGTGTACGCCCGAGAAATGCTCTCCATGAAGACGGAGCTACCGGAGGACAGAATACAGGTGTGTTAGTGTTCATGTCTGTGCAGCATGCAGAAACCATGAATTCTCTGTTATTATCTTACATTTAAAATCCTGAGAGCTGCAATAAGACAATAAAAAGGGTGTATTCAGTCAAATAATTCAGATACCCCCTGCAATGGAAGCCTCGTCTTAAAATTCCTTGCGTACATACCAAAAAGGAAGCTTATAAACTGCGATTTTTACACACACACGCACACAAAAGGAAATATTCAGACATGCAGACAGGTGAGCTGGTCCATCATCATCATCATCCTCACAGCGCCTTCTGCTTTCACATTAGCGGCCAATTCACCGTCTCAGTGTAATTAGTTAATTGAGCGGAACTTCTCACCTCTTCCCCAGCGAGAGACGGCGCGCGGCCCTCAAATCCAACGATAACTACATAGAAATTAATTAGCGCGGGTCAGCGGCTCCGACGGGCTGCCGCGAGCGCTGTAATTTCCCGTGATATTTGAGCGCCTGTCTCCCACCGATCGGGCCTGGAAATTAACTTATTTTTCAATCAGCCTCTTCGCCCCCGGGGTCACCTCTCTCAGGAAACACACACACACACACACACACACATACGCCGTCGCTGTCAAAAAGCATGATTGCTCATCTTTTTATGAGATGGAGGTTATCATCAGATCTACCTGAATAGCTTTCCGGCTCGGCTTTGATCGTTTTTAATTCCAGGTCTGCAAAGTACATACACACACACACACACACACACACACACACACACTGCACACTACAATCTCATCCTGCCTCCTCGGCCATTTTAGGATTCTCATTTTTTCCCTGTTCTCCTCATCCATATTCACAAGCTTGCTGAGGCTATTACAAGGTCTGGCTTGGTGGAAATCAATCAAGCACAGAGGGAGAAGCCTACACACACACACACACACACACACACACACACACACACACACAGACACACACAGACACACACACACACACACACACCTTGACAGAAGACAACATATTCTTTAAATGAAGCAATGGGAATTTCAGGACCTGCCTTACAAACCTATTTTGTGCAGCACACGCTTACATTTTGAGTCGCTAATGGACCTACAGGTTTGTGCAACAAGCAAACTCTCAAAATGTGAATTACATGGAAGTGAGATGTCAAAAATCTGTCTTTTTCATTAACAACCTTTCTGTTGTTGTGGTTTAAGCCTCCAGTAGATGTCATTGTTCTCCAGAGCCACAAAATAAAAGATCCCTTGTGTTGATGCAGGAGTGACTTTGGATTGTAGTTGCATCATCAAACAGATGAGGAGTTAGTGAAGCTGTAATCAATTACAAAATGAGACAGCGATGCTTCATAGTGGTTTTACAACATATTAAAGATCCCATCCAGACATGTTTTAAGATGCATGAAAATACTCTAAGTAATTATTTGTCTTGTGGTTTTTATTTGAAATAATCTACTGTTTCCCCTTTATTGAAAACCAAGAATCATATGAATATGAAAATCTTGTTGATTTTCAAAATAACAACTAAATACAAGACTGTCTCCTGCTTCACTGAAAGGTTTTTTGAGTGCGTGTGTGTGCTGGAGGTTTTCATCCTGAGATTTAAAGTGAGCACAGAAGGTTCAGCAGATGAATGTGAAAACAGCCTTAGAGTTTCAAACGCTGCAAAAACGCCATTTGGCGGGTAAACCTGAATCTAATCCTCATCTGACCTTCACTCCTCCAGGTGTGGTTTCAGAACCGCAGGGCCAAGTGGAGGAAGAGGGAGAAGTGTTGGGGTCGCAGCAGCGTGATGGCAGAGTACGGCCTGTACGGCGCCATGGTCCGTCACTCCATCCCGCTGCCAGAGTCCATCCTCAAGTCAGCCAAGGAGGGCATCACAGACTCTTATGCTCCGTGGTTACTAGGTGAGTTGTTGCAGAAGCGTGTTTGTGAAGAAGACATGTTGACATAATAGGAAAATCACAGGTGTGAATAATGAAACTAGTGATGGCTGAATTCCATTTAGCTGCTTCAGTTTCAGGGTCCTGGAGTTGTGCGTACTGGCTCACTGTCATGACTTACTGGGACACTTGAACAGAACGGAGCCATTTTTACTGCTAACATGTGCTTTTCTTACTATGACAAGTCAAAATGTTTGCAGTGTTAAAGACCTGCAATTTATAACCTGTGCTGATCTTGATTTCTATGGGAATAAAACACCTATAGAATTCCACCTCCTGTAAAACCCTGAATTATATGGTGGCCTGTAACTGACACATCACATTTAACAATTAACAATTGCCAGTGGCAGAAATGTCTGGCAAGGAGTCAGTAAGTCAATTTAAAAAGTGTTGGAAAGAAGTTTCTTAAAATTAGCACACTCCCATATGTTTTTACACATGTATTATGGCCGTTTGGTACAAGGGGACAGTAAGTCATAAATGGGATGGAGTACTTTTAAAAAGCCGCCTCATCTTCTGTCCCATACAGATATTTCCTGCTCATTCGTGTGTAGGTATTTACTGTTAGCCCATATTTTAGTTACAGTACCGTATAGGTCCAAAGAAAAACCTGCTTTTGCTGACATAAATGCAAATGGTGTCCATTAGTTTATGTCATTGTGTTTGAAAATGTGCATTAAGTCTGACCACAGGAAGTTGGGAGCTAAGCCTGGCTCATGTCAGGAGCCAATAAAAGTGTCAGCATGTCAATAAGAGGCGGCGGCACTGATAATCCCACTTAATCAGGACAGATTAGCCCAAATCTCCCCTCTCGCCTCGTGTCAATTGATGAGTTCAAATCAATTAGGTGACTCTAATTGAATAAGAGGTCCTATCCATTTATCTATGTATCTTCATTCATCCTCACTTTATTTCAATGTCAAATACCTCAGTACACACAACATGCACACTAAGACAAGGATGCTTACAAGACAACCTTTATCCAGCCCTCCTCTGCAAACTCTACCTGTAATGAATGTCCTTTGCCTTCAGGTATGCACAAGAAGTCAGGGGAAACCTCGCACACCTCTCCTGGAACGCCCTGTAGCCGGACGCCACCGCCACCTCCAGCACCACCCACACAGGAGAAACCAGTGGACAAAGTGAGGGAGGAAGAGAAGGAGAAACGGATCAAAGACACTAACTCACCGATCTCTAAAGAGGAACTGAGGGAGAACAGTATCGCTGCGCTGCGAGCGAAGGCACAGCAGCACAGCGCCAAGATGCTCGGGACAGTTTCTGACCAGACGGGCAGCCACATCACGCATAAAGAGGAAGCCGAAGACAAGGTGACGGAGCAGCAAACAGCAGAGGTGGAAGAGAGTAACTGAAAAGGGCTACAGGATACAGACTGACGACGAAATACCTGCAGAGTGGAGATTGCAAACATTTCAGAGGCACAAGTCTTGTTTCACTGGTTGAACTGAACCTTCGTGCATGTTGAGCACCTGTTAGACTTGTTAGACTTCATACTGCTGATCAAATATTCTGAACACATATAAGCTGACCTGTCAGGTAACGTCTGCCCTGAAAAAAAGGTTTTTTGGCTCCAACGATTTGCGCTTCATTAACTCAACCAATAAGATTATTCCTTCCTCGCTGCTCTGAGAAACATCTGTACAACAAACGCCAAACTACACTTCTCATGTCGCCTTCCGTAGGAGACTAAAAAGGAGGCTCAAGCACCGAAACGTTTCCCTTAACATTTTCCTGCAGATGTTTTGATATGAAGTTGCATTAAAAAAAAAAGATATTTATTTTCTTTAAAATAGATGAACCGTTACCGTTCTGTGACATGGCAGCTACTTTATGCAACAGCGTGGATAAAGATGTTTTATGGAAGCAAACGTCCTTTCAACAAGCAATCCACTACCTGCTCCAGAGGTGCTAATCAGGAGATGACTGTGACCTCTGACCTCCCGCTGATAACTAATTTCAGTCGGGTGAAAAGGAATCTTTGTTTTCTTCCAGCTGTTGCAACATTTGTGATGTACATAGTGAAAATAATGTCCAATAGTTAATGTGTCCTATTATGTACAGTTAACATTAATGACCCGTGTTTGTCTCTGTATAAATGTAACCGTAGCCTCATTAAAAGCCACTGATATTTAAAGTCCACCCTAGACTCCGATGTGTTCTGCTTGTCGTCTGAGCTTCACTGTGCAGAGTTTGACTCCATCTGCCTTAAATCTCAGTTTAACACGTGTATTTAGCACGACTAGGCAAGTTAAACTTCAATAATGAAGAATATCTGCTTATTGATTAATCCTGGATCTTTTAACGAGGGATTCATTTTAAGACTGTTCAACAAGGTAATCAGGGAAACAAACGCTATTATCCAAAACGGTGTTTTTTGTGTCTTAAAACATGTCTGGACTTTACAACAACAACAACAACATCCGTACGCGTTGCACAAAGAGAACTTTCCGTTCTTTTGCAACTGGTGTTGAAATCCAGCGGTTTAGTCTTACTCTGCTGTCCGGGAACAGAAAGTGTCGACACAGTACCGCCCATGAACGCATCACCGCTCCGGCCCTTCCTCTCCGGATTTCCCAAGATTTCCACTCCGCTGAAGTTGAGCAGAGCAACCTGCCACATTTGCTCGAACCCTCCTCTCAGACTGGGACCCGCTCGCGTCTTCTTTTGTCGCGATGTGGCCCCCTCGCGCGTCAAAGTTCGCCGTCGCCGTCGCCAGATCTTACTTCCGCGTCTTGGGTCGCAGGAGATGCAACGTAGCGGCGTTCATGCCGGAGGCTGCGGGGTTTGAAGGCGTGTCGGACCGGTCGGCGCTGCAGGACTTCTCCGTGTCCAACAGCGAGCGCTTCTGGGCCGCCGCGGCGCGTCAGAGGCTCAGCTGGATCAGGCCTTTCCACACGGTGCAGGACTGTGACCTGAGCCGAGGCACGGTTAAGTGGTTCGAGGGCGGAGAGCTGAATGTGTCCGGTAAGATTCTGTTCGCGTTTAACTAGAATTAATTGGATTTATGGAAATTCTTAGGATGGACCGATTCAAGTCATAATTAGAGGAAGGTTGGATTTAATTTAATCCTGAGGGACAGTTTCCATGCTGCTTTTTTGAGGAAAACGTCCAGAGACAGTGAAGGCATCATCGTCAGCATATCTGTCCAAAGAATGCCTTGAACGCACCATGCTAATGTGGTGACGAGTGAAACAGACATTTTCTATCTGTCTGTCTGTCTGTGTGTGTGTGTGTGTGTGTGTGTGTGTGTGTGTCTGGTTTCTTCATGGGCACAAGCAGTGAACTGCCTGGACCGCCACATCCACGTCTGTCCTGACAGAGTGGCTCTGATCTGGGAGAGAGATGAGCCGGGGTCAGAGGTCAGGGTCACCTACAGGTCAGTAGGTTGGATTTTGTTTGTGTGTGTGTGTGTGTGTTCCTCCTCCTTTCATCTCATGTGGTGTATTTCATCGATATCTCCCTACAGGCAGTTACTGGAGATGACATGTCGCCTGGGCAACCTGTTAAGACGCCGCGGCACGAAGAGGGGCGACTGTGTCACCATCTACATGCCTCCTTGCCCTCTGGCAGTGGCGTCCATGTTGGCCTGTGCCCGTATTGGTGCAGTGCACAATGTGGTGTTTGCAGGCTTCAGTGCTGAGGCCCTGGCGGAGCGAATCAGAGACGGTGAGACACTGCGACTCGCCTGCTGACGCTGTCTGACTGAGAGCATAGATTTAAGTGACAGCGTGCGTCTGGAGACAGATTTCCAGGGCACATTTCAAAACTGCAGTAATCAATATTTTTATTTTAAGCGTACATCAAATCACTTCCTGTAATGTGAAAGCGGTCGCTTGTAGTGACAATATGATCAGTTTGTACCCCTGTGATCTGCTTGAAGGCAGTTCAGTTTAGATATTTTCAGGTGCAGTTCTGACATAACGGCCATTTTTGCCCCAAACCACTCTTTTATTTTTAATATTAGTTGGTCTCACAGGACTTGGCAGGAAATATTATTTATGGAAGTGAACTATCTGATTTCCTGGATCAAAATATTATGATTGGCTCCTCACTTTCCACCTTGTTCTGGAACCCTTTCCTTTATGAGGCCCTTTATGAGTGTTAGACTTTTGTGTTTTGTGATATAATCCAAACGCAGGTTAAATTAGTTGCGTCCTTAGCCACACTACTTGTGCACTCAGTTTGAAATGAAATTGAAATGCAGGAAGTAAAAGTAACAGTGCAGTTAATTCCAATAAACAACTCTGGAAAACAAAATCTCACCTCAGCAGTCTGATTTCATTAACATCACATTTTCAGCGCAGTCCAGCACTGTCATCACGGTGAACCAGGGCATCAGGGGGGGTAAGGTCACCGAGCTGAAGAAGACGGTGGATACGGCTGTTCAGAGCTGCCCGACGGTACAGCAGGTGCTGGTTGCTATGAGAACAGAGGCTCCGGTCGCCATGACAGCCAGAGACGTCGCCATGGAGGAGGTGAGAGAGCAGAAAGCCAATCAGAACTTCATTAAAATATTAATGCCAACAGCAGAGCACTGCAGCTGCACTCGGGCATTTTTCCCTGGACAAATGAAGATTTTAAACGCGTTCATTAAGCAAAAATGCAGTTTAGCTTTATAAATTACTTTAAAAATGAATCAATTAAACTGTTAATTTTGATTCAAGCGACTGATTAATCAACAAATAGATTGAGATCATATCTTCAGCAGAAGAAAAATGGAAATCTGAGCATCTACACTTCCATGACAACTGGGAAAATTTAAAAACTTAATCTGAGGAACCAGCTTCCAGTCTGTGTACGGGAGACAGACACCCTGCTCACATTTAATAGTAGGCTAAAGACTTTCCTTTTTGATAAAGCTTATAGCAGGGCTGACTCAGGTGAGCCCTGAGCCCCCCCTTAGTCTGCCGGGAGACATTCCATGATGCACTGAGCGCTCTCTCTCTCTCACACTCTGACTCTCTCTCAAAGACTCTCCCTCTCTCTCACTATCCCTGTCTCTGTATCTCTCGCTCTCTGTCTCTCTCCGTGTCCGTTTGTGTTTCTCTGTCTCTCTCTCTCCGTGTCTTCCTAT